>JARJDY010040938.1:0-10716 GCA_030264615.1 Cypha longicornis
TCACAGAGCTAGACTCGAAACACGAAAGGCTCGCCAACTAGAGTAACACCGTGCATACATTGTTCATATGTTATTTATTACTATTATTTCTTTTTTATAAATTATAAAACTTTGACATGCCACTAATTAATCAGCAATCATCGATTACTTTCTATGAAACAAGTGGCGTTCATTTATTTACACACAAAGAAAATACACAATCTATACACAGCAGTGGCGCACTTTTCGCGCGTAATCGGAAAGAATTACTTAAAAACTGAAACGAACCATTAGTAGTTTATTGGATAAACTCGAAAACTAATTCATCTGTGTCCACATAACTTAAAAACAATTTATAACTTAAGTTAGCAAATTTTCGAAATCGCGCAGGCGCCGCTTAAGCCACGTAATTATACTGATTCGGATTGTCCTTATCACGCTCCATGTAATCGCGATCGATTAACGATTCTATGCGCTTCTTTAAGTCAGCAGGCTGAAACAAACAAGAGGAACCATTTGAATAAAGTCGACGATCGAAAATAGGGCTACCTTTACGGGGAATTTAAGTTGCAAGTAGAGTTCACTAATAAGTAAATTGTGACTAAGGGCTTTCCTCATTTTCATAATTCTAACTATAGCGGCGTCGATTTGATACTGACGGTCCTGATACACTCGTTCTTCGGTCGCTTTTTGTTCCTCGTTCTGCAAGAAAATAACATTAAACAAATTATTAATCATTTCCATTGCAAGCCAATTTTACCGTTTCCTTCATTTGGATCTGATTGATTTTGATGCGAAACAGCTTATTGCCGAAATCTGAATTGAACTTGAATTTGTCCGAATCCTCGACGTCTCTGCCTTTTGGTATTTTGTTTAAGACACGAGCCTTGCCGCACGCCAACGACTGCAGCGTCCGCTTCAATTCGCCCTCCTCGATGTTGGTCGCGGCCTTGATGTACTCGAATCCAAGTTCGTCGGACGAATTGAACAGCAGGAGGACGAGCGATTGAAACAGAGAAACGACGAGCTCTTTGAGTCCGGCCTTGAATCTGGCCTTCAGCACGCAATGGCCCAACGTTGGCTGCCACTGCAGCTTGCGTCCGCTATGTTTGCTCAGGTAGAACTTGTTGAACACGTCTTGAAACTGGACCATGTCTTCGGGAACGTTGACGTCAGTGGGCTGATAAGTGGGCCAGTAACCCATCGTTAAAATGTTCACCGTCATCTCCAGCTGAACTAAATTACGACTGCTGTTGTTGATGTGTTGTTTGAAGGCAACGTTTATGTCTTTGCTCAGTTCCATGTCTTTGAACATGCCTTCCAGTTTGGACGTGAAGCCTCCGCCGCATTCCTGCTTCAGTTTGCTGAGCATGCTTTTCTCGGCATCGACGCTGGCGCTTTTGCCGACCAACAAGCGTTTCGCGAGGTCCTTCTTATAGAACGCTTCGAACACGTCTTTGCCGTGGATGAACCTGAAGAGGACCATTATTTTGTCCAGGAGACGCTCCAGCTCTTCTTCCGTTGCTTCTTTGTTGCCAGCGCGTAATTTAGAGTCTATAAATTTGGCTGTAACAGACAAAAAAAAATATATCAAAATCCAAAACACCGACTGCAACAAATATCGATTACCGATTAATTCCGCTGGCTTATTGGCGCGTTGGTTAATGAAGTGCTCGAATGCCTCCTTCAAAGAATTGCTGAACTTTTCGTTTCTACTGAAACAACTTTGAACGATGTTGTCCATTGAGTCCTTGAAGTCTAGCAACTCCTGGACCATTGTTTTGTCCTTCTCAGGGTCAATCACGATCGTCCTGCCCCGTTTCTTAATGTAAGAATTGAAGGCAACGCAAAGTTCAGAGTGGCCGCTTTTTACCCGGCCGAAGAGGACGTAGAGTAGCGACAAGTCTTTAATGCGATGCTCTTCCAGCAGCAAATCCAACCCTTTCTGCAGTATGTTGTTTATATGTTCGCTAAGTAGTTCCTTCTCGACGCTATGAATGAGCTGCAGTTTCGTGTTCGAGTCCAGGTAATGCAGGACGCGCTCGTTCTCCTCATTGATTCGCTTGTCTACGTGCGCCAAGTATTGGGGGACTTCCATTTCCTGCATTAAGCGTTGCCCCTCGGATGCGTAGAGGCGCTCGGTGGCGACGAGGAACTTCTGCTCGAACGCTTGCTCGTAGATCTGCAAGTCAGTGAGCATTCGAAGCAGCGACTTTAATAGGGTCCTATCGATCGTGTCGCCCTGACGCTCCTTCTCAATAAGCATCAGCAGGCCATCGACGATCCGAGCTTGGACAAGGGGAAATTGCAATAAATAATGGCGAAATAAGTCGAGGCCCATGTCCCAGATGGAGGAAACGTGCGGGTTTTGCAGGACGTAAGTACGGTCTAAGTAAAGAAATATACTTCTTATCATAATCATTTGATGGCAATGTGCTAGCCAAGTTTCATTGATCCTTTTCAGGAACAGAAACCTGTCCTGGGCTTCAGTCAGAAACTGCTCAATGTTCTCCTGCACATGACTCTGGGTGAGCTCACGCAAATTACAGTAGAGAATGTCAGCTAGCTTATGATTGCACATATTTTCCACTGCCTGGTACAGTTCCTCCAAAGAGTATTTATTTGGCTTGGACTTTTGTATGGCAAGAATAGCCTTTTTTAATTTGTCCCATGTGTGTGACCAATAATCCTCAGGTAGTTTGGGTTCACCTAAAACACAAATACACACACACATATATTCTCCTCGTGAAGAATTAGATGTGCACATACTTTTCAGATTCTTTATGACAAGTTTCTTGGTGGTAGCAGGCTTTAAATTCAAAATGTTCAGGTTCCTGTTGAGGCCATTCGAGGAAATCGCCGAGAAATTGGGCCGTTTGTTACGTTCAGATGGATTATCACTCATATTTTCTATTTCTACTGGACGTTTCCTTTTCGGCGTTGAACTATTGTTGTGATCTTTATTGGGACTTCTGTCCTCAGCTGTCTTATTATATCTGGACATAGGAGTACAACATCACAAAAAACGATACTAAATTTTAAAAAATTGTCTTTTTATTGTCGCCAACCAATGGCAGACTCATTAAGGAATTGAAGCACTTGCTGGATCAGTACATGGAACTAATTTCTCTGTTTATTCAAAGATTTGTTAATGATGAACTTTGCTTGGCCACAAACAGAACAGCGTTGTTACCATTTGTTACGGTTGTTGGTTGTTCATTGGTTTGGCAGTTGTCAAAGACAAAGTTTCAGCTATCTGGATGGGGGGCAAGATCGTTAATTTTGAAAAATTACGTCCAAAACATTTTCGAAACTGATTTGTAAATAAAATACATGAGTTTTAAGCGAAATTATAGCAAGAAAAGCAATTCAAATCATGCAGCGTTATAATTTAACCGTTTGACCGTTTGATGTTAAGGGTTCATTATTAATCAGCTGATTTTCATAAACAATGATCTAGTTATTGGATTTTGGCACACTTTTAGTGTTCTATTAATGTCTCTATAGCTCGATTATTATATAGCACACCAATTAAGACAAAAATACTTAGAATTTCACTTTCGAAGCTCGGTTTCCAAGTTTATTCTCAGGTTTATTTTCGATCAAATAAAATCGTTCATGTGTGGATGAGTGGGTGATGCTCGACCCAAAGTGACCTTGGCCAAGCTGTCAGTTTAACCTTGTTTATAGCTAGTTGTTGTGTTGATTTCCGTGCGGAATTATTTTTCCTAGGATTTTTAAACAATGGTAAGCCTCTTTACCCTTCTAATAATATTAACCGATAATTACTTAATAACTTGCAAACATTTATTTATTTCAGGCTGTTTAGTTATAAGCCCCACACAAACTCAAATGACCAATCAATGATGCCAAATAAACCAATGGCCTAACACTGGCCCAAAAGACTAATTAATACTATGGATTATTTTGATATCTTCCTTTCACTAAGCACAATACTGGCAATAGTCCAAGATGGCAGTTGTTTTTGTGCCCCATACTCAGGAAAAATCTGCAAGAAATACTTGAACAGCACAACAATGGTTTCACATCTTGATGATCGTGGCAGGAACAATGAAAAAATCACCACAAACCTGTGGGCTGAATTGATTGAAACCTTGAAAGAACCGTGCCGTAGTAGTGCAGAGGTATTGCAAATTATTTCATATTCATCTTTATTTTTTAATGGTTTTTGTCCGTTTAGAAACTGTTGTGCATGTATGCATTTCCAAAGTGTTCCAATAATGGCCAGGAAAGACTGCCTCTTTGTCATGAGGATTGCATTGCAGTCAAGCAACAGTTTTGCTTCAACGACTGGATATTGATAGAGGATCGCAAGCAACGCGGAATTTTTATTCACTCCAGGGAGCATTTTGAGTTACCAGACTGCAACAAGTTACCAAAGTATGCCACTAAAAATAAGACTGAGAGCTGTTCTTATGCAGGAATCATGGAGGTGAAACAAGAGGACGTGACAAGTACTTTTTCTATGAATTTACTGTGAGAATAAAAGCTAATTGTTGTTTTTTCGTAGCTGACTGCGTGAAAGGCTCGGGGCGCTTTTATTTAGGAACAATGAACGTCACAAAAGACGGTATCGGGTGTCAAAGGTGGGATTCGCAGCATCCTCATGCGTTCGAACGCCCTCCCTTATTCCTGCCCGAACTGCAAGGCGCGGAAAATTATTGCCGCAACGCCGGCGGCGAAGAGCACGCTCCTTGGTGCTTCACGACGAATTCAAGTCAACGGTGGCAACATTGCAACATTCCGAAGTGCGCCAACTCCACCGACGAAGAGGTGGAAGTGCGAGAAGGCATCGTGATGGATAAGTTCCTATCGCCAACATTCCTTATCATCGTTTCGGCCATTGGCATGTTCGGGATTTTGATATTTCTGCTGCTCGTGCTACTGTGTCACCGTCTTCACAAGCATAACTTGGGCTACAATCCCACAGGAGTGCAAGAAGTCAGCATTGACTTGGATAAGCTTCCTAGCAACGTAGCTTATCACCGTACCGGGGCTCAGTTGAATCCGTCCTTGGAGCAACTGGAGTACCCCAGGAACGATATAATTTACATCAGAGACCTGGGCCAAGGCGCGTTCGGAAGAGTGTTTCAAGCCAAAGCGCCCGGCTTGATTCCGAACGAAGATTTCACGATGGTGGCCGTGAAGATGCTGAAGGACGACGCGTCGGAAGATCTGCAGGACGACTTCGAGAAGGAAGCATGTTTGCTGGCCGAGTTCGATCACCCGAACATCGTGAAATTGTTGGGAGTGTGCGCGATCGGAAGACCGATGTGCCTACTTTTCGAGTACATGGGCAAAGGTGACTTGAAGGAGTTCTTGAGGCAGTGCTCGCCTAGCAATTACATTGTCCGCAGTCTCGATAACGAGCATCGCGAAATCTTCAAGGACAACCAATTGAGTCACTTGGACCTGTTGGAAATAGCGCTCCAAATTGCCGATGGAATGGTTTACCTCTCGAATCGCAAGTTCGTTCATCGCGACCTCGCAACACGCAACTGTTTGATCAACGATTACATGGTGGTCAAGATAGCGGACTTCGGCTTGTCGCAGAAGATATACCTGCAGGACTATTACAAGGGAGACGAGCGCGACGCAATCCCTGTGAGGTGGATGCCCCTGGAAAGCATTCTCTACAATAAATACACGCCGGAAAGCGACATTTGGGCTTTCGGAGTCTGCCTGTGGGAAATATTTTCGTTCGCGCTGCAGCCGTACTTTGGGATGACCCACGAAGAAGTGGTCCGGTATTTGAAAGCCGGCAACGTCCTAGCGTGTCCGGAGAACACTCCCGGTCCCATTTATGAGGTGATGAAGTCATGTTGGGCTACGAAAGCAAGTGATCGACCTAGTTTTAGCTACATACACCAAACATTATCGAATATTCATAGCATGCATACGCACATGAACCTATTACCGATGCCGCAGCAGCATTTTTAACCAATTACACTAATAGGTGTCTTTCTTTATCATTGTTGTTATTTATTTTTTATGTAATTTTGTTATTTGCGATGCGTTTCAGTAATTATATACGAATAATAGGGGTTCATTTTATACCTGTGAGTCAATTTTTTTTAACGGAGAATTGACATGATTTGCCAAAAATGTTTATGGATTAGGGAGCGAAGTTAATAGTTAAAGTAATATATATTATTCAATGTAACTAAATAAGTAATTCCGTGTATTTTTACACTATTTATATGTCAGTGCTTGTCCTTATGGAATTTTTTAATATTATTACTTACTAAGGAATAAAAACAACGTACCGAAAGTGAACCGACAACTATTTATGCACGTATCTTCATTAAGCCCTGAATTCCATGCATAGTTTTCCATAATTTTTATCTTTCGGCTAAAATTTTTGAAACATGTAGTTTTGCGTATTCTAAGAACAATTACGCTTGACTTTGAAATATTTATGTTGCAACTAAGCTAATTGCCAAACCAATATTCAAATTGATTCCCTTTAATTCCCTTTTAATTGTATTTAATTAAACGAGCATTACTGAATAAGTTCCGTTTTCGAGCGCTTGATGGCAGTAAATTGTTGAAAGCAAGTTGAAAAGTCGAATTAAAAATAGATTATTATTTGTAAAATCGAGAATAAAGTGAAACTGCGCTGACTTAACATCGTACGCTCAGTGGTTGCGTACTTGCCATAAGTAAGTATTCTCACTTTTCAGTCATAGATCGGTGCGATACACGGCAGTACGCGGACGTCGCTCCCGAATTGATCCATCCGCGAGTGCGTCGTCTAATTGAGAAACAGCTGATCGCGTCCAAAGCACAATGAGCATAACGGAATCCACAAGCGACCGTAAGGTCAATCCAGACTTAGTGACTGAAAGGAAAAAGTGCGGGTTCAATGTCGAGGAATTGGTCAATCTAATCGATGGTGGCGCGGAAAGAACGGCGGATCGTCGATCTAGAGGTATAAATTATAGCTATAGCGTGTCTAGGCATAGAAGCGAGCGTTTTCATGATGCGCATGACGATCAATCGCCGAAGCGCAACATCTAAAACTACAATGAAAAGTAGAGGAAGTATAATTTTTAGCATTTCTTTAACTTTTGACGATTGCATTTTTATGCTGTTTCATTACGCTTCTCAAATATTCATTAAAATTATCGTCAATCATTTATTATTACCAGATATTAGATAAGTGCGTAACAAAAAGTTTCATAGTTCAAATAGCTTATATTATTTAATTTAATGTATCACTTGAAATAAGCTGTAAAGAGTAATTGTTCTTACTTTTTATCGCGATATTGTAGATTCGCGTGTGATAATTAGCTAATATTCGAATCCAAAGTTTATGTTTGATGTTACTATAGTAGTTGACCTTTCTCCGGCAAGTCTGTGGATCAACTAATTTTAATTACCGTTTCGTTTGTTTTTTTTTACTAGGTCGTCTTAGAAAAATTATTTTCATATAAATTTTTGGAGCGCTCTTAAATTTCCGGCGAAGAAGTTGCCACTTACGACCGCAATTTCTTAAACCATTAGTTAGTGAAAGTTTTAATGACGAAACGCATTACTTATAACACACACATACAGTCTGTCCACTTTATGTCTTCAATATTAATTATTCGCCTAAGATTAATAAACACAGAAGTATCTTTAGAGTCCGTTCAGAAATGTAGGACCGCCCATTTTTATTTCTATACTTGACTACTCAGAGAATTCAAAATTTCAAGGTCACAATTGCATAAAAAATGTACAAATTCGTCATTGGTGGCGCTGCATTAGACTGTGGCACAAGTTTTTTAAATAGAATAGTATCTTTTTGATACATCATTTTAAAGGTATTTTTTAGCAGAATACAAATATATTACTCTTTTGTTATCAATTATTATTATTATTGGCTCATAAAAACTTAAATTCCACTTTCGAACAAATGAATCGAAGTTTCTTGCTAAATAACCAAAAGTGGTAATATTTTTGCTATCATGAATTGATTCAACAAGTCCATCTACCGCTGCTATGGAAAACACAAAAAAAACAACGAAGTTGTGTATTTTTTTGCGAATGCATTTTGATGAAAATGTTCTAATTATTGCCGTTAAATCACATTTGTACTTGTTTCACCATAATAATCGCAGGTAGGCTTGTTAGAACAATGTATGGCAGTAAAAATGGCATTTAAACCTTTAATTACTTTTAGTAACAAATTTAGCATCAAATGCACGAAAGCATAATTTTTGTTTTTTAATTTCTTATAAGCCGTTAACATTAATTGAAAATTAAGCAAATTAGATTTGTATTCTGCTTCAGAGGACCTTTAAAATGATGTATCACAAAGCATACTATCCAATTTAAAAAACGTTTGACAAAGTCTACTTCAGCGCCACCTATGACGAATTTGTAGATTTTTTTCCGCAGTTGGGACCTTTAGATTGGGTCTACATTTATTGCCGAAAATTTGAATTTTCTAAGTAAATTAATTAAGGAATAAGGAGGGAAGGTCCTACATTTATGAACGCACCGTATTATACAGGGCATCTCAAAAGTCGTGGCTTTTGGAAAAACCTTAGATAGGGTATGAAATTCTGAGATGAAAAGTCCTTTGGCATTTTTTCCTCGGACGCACCGTTTATTAGTTATTAATTAAACAAAATAGCTAAAGTAGCCAATCAGAGAAGCGCTTCAGCGGCGCGAGCAGAGGTCGGCGACTAGCTAGGCAGCTTACACTTTCAAGCAATTGAAGCGCTTCTCTGATTGGCTACATTATTTAATTAATAACTAATTAATGTTGCGTCAGATGAAAAAACGCTAAAGGTCTTTTCGTCTCAAAATTTTATCCCCTATCTATGGCTTATCCAAAAGCCACGACTTTTGAGACACCCTGTATATTAAGCGGGACTATAATAAAAACTCTTGGGCGTTGCTCTGAACTTTTCACTTTTCTTCCAGAGGAGTTCTTCCTAAGCGACCCCGATTTACAGCCACCAAAGGTGCCTATTGAGTACCTTAGCCATAAGGAGAAGTACGAAGAATCGGTTCGATTGGGCTGTGCACTTTACAAGCGCGTCCAGGAACTGTCCGAAAAGAATGGGGGCGGCATTGACAATTATAGGTAAATCATATGCGTTGTTGCTCGCATTAAGAATGTATTCATTACGCATGTTTTGACGGAATGGTTAAAATATAGTACTTAATTGGAACTGCAAAGCAATTTCCAAATTTCCATTCGAGTGAAATATGTGTAGCGCATCGTTGTTGAAACCTGCCGGTCGTCAATGGCAACGGGACGAAAGAAAAATATCAATTAATCTTTTTTAAGTTGTTGTTGTTTAAAGTTTTATTGCTTTTGTGTATAACAATTTGCAAATTTAATTTTAATTATCCTGTTTTTTGGCAATAATAATAAATTCATTAAAAAAGCGCCTACTTTTTGATAAAATGCATTTGCATAAAAATGTCTAAATTAATGCATAGCACTTTCATGTAAATAATGTCTTAATTATAATAATGTAGTACTAATTACCAACACACAATTTTCATCATTATCTATTGTTATCACAAATTGTTATACTGCCTTCGTAAGTATAATTATCAAGCGCTTTAAAAGCGTTCGTCGTGCATTTTTCGGACGAAAATGTGGCGGTATTTTAATAACATAGGAAACTGAAATTTAAAATTCCTTTACCAAAGTCAAAAAGCGTTGTAATAGTATATTACATTAGAGGACCGAAAATGATCTCTTACAGCTGAATGAGTACAACCACATGAGGTCCGTGGAAATGTTTACTATTTTTTCTGAAACCGATCTTCTTAACATGCAAACGTCCATTTTCAATTATAGATTTAGTTAACATCCTGTATATGTTGAAGTTGAACTGACGTTCCAATAAAAAATACAGCCAACGTTGGCCAAGCTCAACTTGATTAATTCGTCGGAGATTTTTTAGAGAAATTTTATTTACCCAAATAGTATTTATGACTAAGATTAAATCAATTATTGAAATTAAAGCTAAATGAACAATTGGTTTCATTCAAAATAACACGTAGAGCTTTAGAAATTCGGGATTTTGTCAAATTCATACACATCATTTATATTTGAATTATGTTCACTGACAGCTATCAGATTCCAACTTTCGCTCCGCGATTATGAAATTGACATTGTTCACTCTCCACTTCACGATTGTATTGGCGCTATTACTTGACGGTTTCAGAAAAAAGAATTTTTGTACTCATTGCGTGTAAAGTGTCAAATCAAGAATTCTGATAAACCATGGAAACAATGATTTTAAAATCGTGTGTCGCAAAAATCGCGAAAACAGTTTTTTTAGATTTATTTATTGTTACGTTGAATTACTAAATTTTTTGACACAATTGCATTCAAAACGATGTTTTGAGCGCTTGTTTGTCGGTTACTAAATGACACATTGCCCAAGGCCTTCAATTTGCGCATGGGCTTGCATTTTTTTGCGCACAGGTTTGGCGTGGCGAACTACATTAATTAATGCATGGCTAGCTACATAGTAGGTTGTCAGGTATCTAAGTATCAGAGTGTCCTGTGTCAGCGATTTGTCATCCAAAATTCCAAATGAGGAATTTGTAAATCACATCGAATAAAATGAGTACTAAACCGGAATTTAGTACAACTCCATCGGATCTTGGTTCTGAATGCACTTGTGTCAAAAAATAGTATGTGCAACTAGTCCTTAAACTGGCAAAATGTCACTCATTCGTCTTACAGCACTCGCCTGCGGC
>JARJDY010041073.1:0-12992 GCA_030264615.1 Cypha longicornis
AAAGCATTTAAAAATGTTGCCATCAGCTATCTGCACAACGCGTCGTTATTGTTTTACAATTTGTAGAATCGTCGACCGTCGATTGTTCACATAAAGTGGTGTATTCAATACTGTGATGCTATGTATTTAATTAAAGATCAGATAATAAAACAGTCAATGCCAACATATTTGTTCATTTGCATCGAATTAATCATGTGAATAATCCACACTTGGTAATTTATGGAGAATCGCGGCAAATAGAGCTCCCCATATTATTGATTTTTCGAAATCAAAGGGCCGATCAGATATTGCAGCCACAAGCGTGCATAAATCAAACATTTTGCGACGTTGTAGGTTTTCTGCTTGAAATCAAGAAAATAGAAAGTTTGGGAACTCTTACTTTTTTATTACAGATTGATTGATCTTTGAAATTTCAATTAAGAATAAGTGCCTATTTCCTTTTTTTACAAATACATAAATGTATTGAACTTTTAGCGAGAAATATTTTTTATTTCGCGAAAATATTATATAGATACCATTAGTTTTACTTTGGTGGTAAATTATTACTTTTATCATTTCTCCGCCTTAGTACTTTGCATACCTATAGGCCCCAAACTTCCGGCAAAGTTTAGGACACTCAAAATTCATAATTAATATGCTAAATGTAATTGGCGAATTTACTTAGCTTCGTCGTTTTTACTGGGAAGTTAAGTTATAAGTGAACTAGCGGACCGAAAGAGTGCTGGCAAATATTTACTGCATTAAAAGTTGCGAAATTACTTTAAAGAAAAATTTCGATCGCGTTGGCAAAACAAACGTTTTTGCCTTCTCCATCGGTTTTCAGGAAAAGTCATTATTGTCGGTTGTGTACACACTGACTGCCTGGAAATAGGATGTCGCTACTCGCTGGTACATGTGCGTACGAGTACATTCCTTCAGGTAACAAAACCAAATTTCCCTGAAGGCTTTCGAAGCTGCAGAAGCTCAGAAATCATCGCTTCAACCATAACTATGCAACAGGATGGTTTATCTTAATTAGACTACTGTGTATCTAATATCCTCATCTGCTTTACACGCAACTCACGTTACTTGAGCAAGTTTAATTTCTCCCTATTATTCTAGGATCGGAAAACATCTTTTTGTTGTAAACGATCTCATTGAGGAACGAAATATGACGTTCCACATATTTATCTCCAATAAGGGCTAAAAAAAGAAATACATATCGGAATTTTTTACGACGTAACTAATCTATCTATATCCTATATTGGATACACATTTTATTCTCATTAAAGCTGATCATTTATCAGGGTTTTTATAGTTCCGTAAAATTCATTGTGTATCTATGACAATGAAATAGATGTATTTATAATTGCGGTTTCCTTGCAGTTCACTGAATATCAGTCAGTGTGCTTCACTAATCTAAATCAGATAATATTGATTCGCATTTGAGTAAGTTTTTGTAAATAATTGATTATCAAATAACCTGTATATAGGTGCTCACATGGTGAACTACGAACTTTATCTAAAGCTATTTACTGAATACCTAGTTATCCATTACGACTTTATTTTGGGGTAATTCCTATGAAATTAACCTTCCGAACCCAAAGTTTTCCATTTCGATTGGTTTTTACCACTTCCAATATTTTTAACTGCCAACACTTCGCAAATTATTTTATTATCTAGTTTTCGGATTTTACGAACAGCAAATTAAAAGATTAACTACGTATTTTATCGAGTGCGTGTTCAAAACTTAAAGATTAAATTACTTGCGTCACTTTCGTTACTATCAAAGATGATAAGGCAAGTTCTGTGCGTTGGAAAAATGAAAATAAACTAAAACATGCCTGGAAAATAATAACCAACTCTTTCCGCCATAAAAACTGTTTATAATTAAATTGCCACAGGTATGTATGTACAATGCTCAGCAATGTATAGTGTAATCTACACCAGATGGGTGAACATGCTGCAGCATCTTCGAAACTGTTTTAAACGAAGTCAGTGGAAACTGTGAGACCTTAACATTATTGCCGTTCATATTTAAAAAGTTTCAAAGCGCTGCTGGCTGAAGGAAAATGTTATTAGGGAGAAGGAAAAAAACGATAATTAAGTTCCGTTTTAGCTGCTCCTTTGCATTGCAGTGAATGAATGAAAGCAAGTATCTATTACTCGGCAATTTGCCTGAGAGCCGAATATTTTACGTTGCTTGAACTCGATACGTGTTTTAAAACTTGACTGAGGAAAACTTCCCAAATGAATCACACCAAACCGCGTTCGCTGTGTAACAGTCTTATGCAGGAGAGAGTCTTGATATAGAGGAGCCACAAATTTACCTCATCGTCTTTTTCTTTTCGCCGCGGGGAAAAACTTTAAACGTCCTTACACAACATTTCACTTGAAGTTTTTAACTACGAGTGTAGTGTTCGACTTTGAAAACAATCTGATACCAGCGGCTTGTTAATATTATCCTTATTCCGTAACTTCGGAAAAAATAACAGCAATGTTTTTCTTCAGCTCTCGTTTATTTTTCAAGGCGCATAAAAAATTGAAAGGTCTGCACTACTCATTTTGTATTAAAACGGTTAATGTGAATTCCCTCCTGTTCTATGTATTACCCTTATTTTTCCGTATTAATAATAGCAGGTGAGCTAATAAACAGTGAAAGTGCACTAAATTGAGCCCCGTTGCCGACATCAACGCTTCAATAATAGAGAGCAGACCGATGAAGAAGCAATTTCCTTTAGCAAATAATAAATTCCTTCAGCGCTGAATTTTCGCCAGAGAGTAGCCCGACACGAATTTACGAACGCACACAGAGGGAGAAATTTATGGGCAGACTACCACAGGGGTAAACAAATTCTGTGAACGTGTTTGTGCTGCCTTATAAATATTTATCGACTATTTTAACGGATTAAGCAGATTAAACGCTTTGGAAATATAAATTCTTTTTTTCAGAAAAAGAACCTTGACTTAAAATTTTTGTCCTTCATATTTTTCACACCCTGTATGTACACTAAACATTGAAGACATCTTCGGATATGCACCCATTTACAGAGCCTCGTTACTTTTGGCTTATTTTGCCAAAAGTACTAACACTTCCATAATACAGAAAGCAATGTTCCGCTATAAATTTTGAATATACCCGAAAGATTCACGACGAGAATGGGATATAAATCGAGACCCGGTTTCGCTTCGCTGTTCAACAAAAAAATAAAATAAAAAGAAAAAAAAATATCATAACCAACAGACTGCCGTAACACAAGCTATTTGAAAAAGGCAATGGGTCGCAAATAATCTTACCTATATTGAAATGTCAGAATTATATTGCTTTAAAATGTTTACGCATTATTGGATGTTTAATACTTTATGTCTTTTGATTGAACGGTTGGGATTTCGGGTTGGAGAAATGGTGGATTTGCGCAACACGTACGAAGTCCTAAGTATCTGTGCTGACAAAAAGTTAAACAATGCATTTTCGTGTTGCTATTTAAGCAGAGTCTAGTCTTTAGCCCTCATCTCGAAAGTTAAACGTCATCTTTTATGCTTAATGACATAGGACAAAGTAAATTGCGCATGCGGTTCCGTATGTGCTGCGATAGCGTTGCCGTACACTATGAGAAAACAAAAACGCGTAGCTAACCTACAAGCATTATGGAATATAAAGGTGGATTTATGCAACTCGTCCGAAGTCTTAAGTCTTGATGCCAGACTGATCACGTCCGGAACATTAAAAAATATAAATTTATGCAGCCAGATATCCCGACGATATTTTCCTATAAAGAGTGCACCGCAACCGCGAGCTCGGAGACTCAGAAGCGAAACCGCGCATGCGCAATTTCATTTGTCCGACTCTTAACACCTGAAAGACGTAAGTTGGTTAACTTTTGGGATAAGATCTAAACACGAGATTATATAAATAGCAACAACATAAATGCATTGCTTAACTTTTTTCCAGCTCAAAGACTTAAAACTTCAGACGTGTTGCATAAATTCACCCAAGCAGGAAACGCAAAAGCGGGTGGATTTTCTAACAAGTTGGCGCATTTTTTGTAACGATTGGATTGGAGAAAGTATGCTTGTCCATGTTGGACATTGTATCGGAATTTCTGACTGCATAAATTAACGTTTTTAATGTCCCGAACGCGTTCAGTAAGGTTTTAAGACTTAAAACTTCGGACATGTCGCGTAAATCCATGTTAAGAACCTTGCACTTGCATTACCATTCAATATCGTCAGTTGAATCAGAAATGTTTTTTATGCACGAATGGATTTCAGATATAAATACCTTTTAGCTCAGATTAAATTCGATCATATCTTCAAATCGTTACGTAAACGAAAGTTTACTTACGTAATTCCCTTGAACCCTTTAGCGACCAAAAAATTCAATTGTCCGAACGGACGCTTATTGATGTGGGTATTTATGCATCCCATCACCGTTGTAAATTTTGAATGCGTGACCTGAATTGAAATTAACTCACCACTTTCATTTAAACGCGCATACATATACAATGCATTGATACAGGCTAAATAAAACAGTAATTGCTCCGGAGGGGTTATTCTGGCGACAGATTCGTTTTTGTTGATTAAATTGGTCCGTGAAAATTCTCAATATGTGTGCAGGTGTTCAGGAACTAAAGTTTTTGAAAAGAAGTGTTTAAATCAAAAACTCAAATAAATGGTAGTTGCATGCTATACGAACAAGTGGTCACTCATCGCACCCACGTTTGCTTTGCTGGCTCCTCATCAATCTACGGATTCCCCTGCTGTTTGCTGCCCTCAACTTAGCACTGCAGGCACTCGACTAAACTATATCGTAACTCTCCAACAATTTTTATTCACTCTTCGTAAATTACAATGAGAGATCGAAAAAGTGAACATTAAAAAAGCTCCTTAGTCGGATCTTATATTTTGGTCAATTATTTAAATTGCTGGAAATGTGCTTTTGTTTCCTTTGTGCTTTTAGTATGTATGTATTATACTTATCATTGCGTCGGACGAATATTAGGGTCTAAACACACCTAGAAATATAGGGAATAATTATTGTCTATGGATGCGCGAATCAAGGAGACTATGTTCATTTTATTTCTGGAATGTTACGTTAAATATTACAAACGTTATTGCTGCAGACATCCACGATAATAATTTTGCGAACGTAATCAATCTGTAAGCACACATACATATAATGATGGTCTTGATGATCCATATTAGACGTCAATTACGTGTCAAATAAATGTTAGATTTCCGGGAATCAAGAAGCTGCAGTTTTGAGACGAATAAAGGGATTTTTGTCTTATATGTACCTATGCTTGTATCGATTGGCAAGTTGGCTGCCGCCATATCAATATCAAAAGTTAAAGGACGAAAACTATAAGGACATCAAACATATGGCTATCGAAAAGTTCTTCATGCATTGTCAACTTTTCCTTTTGTTATATGTTAGATATTTTCAAGAGATGACAAATAAAACTTCGGCAAAAAATAAAACAAAAACAAAAATTTTATATCCGCGGAAAATAATTTACGTGAAGCATTACGTGAGTAAATAATATATGTGGCGCAAAATTGACGTATTATTTCACTTTGGATTCGCAGAAGCAGTTGGCTTATATGTATATTCCTGCGGAAATCGCACTCTGAAAGCCGCGAGTGTTCCGAAACAAAAACAGCCTACATGTTTTTGTTTGAACATGCGTTTAAGCTGCAGAGCATCCTTTGAAGTGCGCCCAGCTAAGGCGTCTACTATTGAACATTCGAAAATTTCCAATAGTTCCTTTAAGACAATGTTATACGCTATGGCCATTGGTGCAAGAATGCGGGCTTACAGATGGACCTACGCATATAGCGTTATAATGACAAATTGTAGGGATTTAATAAGGTACCTATGCATTAGCAGAGCCATTCCAATGATTTTCTGTCATGGACCTTCGATAGGATCTATATTTTTTTATTCACCGCATGTACATTATTAAGTAATATTGATTCCGCTGAATGAAACCTTTACAAATTGACTTACAGATGATATAGAATATTGCTTCGCTTTACGGCAAGAAGAATTTGAATTATTTTTAATTACAAAACTGCTGATAGCAAACAAGTTTAAAGATGTTAGTTGCGTCAACCTTTTGAGTCGAAGGGCGCATCTTAATATACATTAAGTTGCGAATATAATGTTTAAATGCAAGTAATGTCTATTCCGTTCAGTGTTTAATTATACTGCGCTATATGTATAGCAGAGAGCTCTCAACACGAAGCGTCCTTATTTATTTTAGGCTGAATAAACGAAATATATACGTTCGTAATTTCAAGGATTAAGGACTAGGGATATGGTAGGACTTAAAGCTCTTGTATATGTGATATGGTAAATATTAGCGATTTTTGTAATTTACTTTATACATTAATTTGCTCGTGATTTCCATGCTCAAGATGCAAGGAACAGAAGTTGACGTAAAAATTAATGAAGCGTTAATAGCGCGGATAAAGGATTTATCAGCATTAATGCTGAAAAATGGAGAATTATATAATACTAATAATAAAGGCAATTAAAAGCAAGCGTCATAGGGATTTTATTGTTCAATTACGGCTCACTCGATAGTCTTCCACATCATAACGCTTTTGATTTACGATTAAGTCATAAAAATACGCGCTCAAGTTTTCGTTCCCTATTCCTTGTATATAACTGCGTTTCTTGCGCCCAGGTTAAATATTTAGTACGTAGGCCCCCAGGAAATTAAATTCGAACAAATTCACTTACCCGTCTAATAGCGTACTGCCGGATTCACCTTTAATAAGATTTTCTGTGAAATAATCGAGGCGAGTTTTAAAATACGCGAAAGCTCAGAAGTGGAGCTTTGCAAAATATTGCATAATTTAAAGCAGCCCGTGAATAATAATGCATTTAAGAAAATGATATCAGAGTCGTTAAAAGAGTATTTCCGGCATTGTCAAGTTCTTCACATACTCAGTAACGGTTTTAAGTGAATTACCTGAATGAATCTCACGACGAAACCGTTTTCTATCCCCGATTTGTAGCTATTGCTTGTCATATGCTCTAAAGAAGTTTTTACATCTCATATTAATGAATATATATGTACATATATGTATATGCATGGGTCCATACTTCAGGATGAAGTATGTATTTAAAATATTGCGAATAACAAAAATATAAATGAATTTTAGTCGATTGAAGTTTGAAATGAAGAATACCTGGTGCATATACGATCGCACGAATTCCATGGACTGCTCCAGCGCATAGGTATCGCTGCTGCAGGAATCTATAATCGAAGCTCCCAAAGTTATGTTGGGGAGCAGGTCTTTGCTTTTGTTGATTTCATCAACCGCGTACAGCATGGCTTCGAGCCTTTGCATGCCTTTCTCTTCCTTGACTGCACCGCATGGAGAATCAGGATTGCCGCTGATTTGTTCGTGCATTGGAAAAATTCCGCCAAGGATAATGTCACCATTGATACGCAACAATTTGCGCTCGACTTCTACTTGTTGTGCAGAATTACGAAGCAATACAGTGACTACTAGGAGTTTTACAAACAACACAATCATTTTTGCAGAATGGTTGTTGCGGCACTTATCATTAAAGTTTTTACTTTTAAGTTTCTGAATTAAGACGCATTTGATTGAAGATATTTAAGTGCTTAAATCAAAGGGGTTGTTTGACTAGACAGCCTATATATATAGGTACTTTTTCTTTTTTATTTTATGTAGAGTGTTATATAGATATAATGTTTAGCATTCTTTGGCGGCGCAAAGGGGTGGCTCATATTCGTGTTGCTTTGGTTGAAAGTTGCGCCAGACTGGTTAGTTCGTCCGCCGCCAACAACTTTATATATATATTTATGGGGGTTGCACAGTGGCACCTGCGTGAAGCTAGTTCGGTTGTCATAGAGACGGAGCGAGCGCCGCGACGCTCTTAACGTCTTTAGCACTCGAGCACCTTTTTCTGGAGTAAATTTTTTCAAAAAATCATTCAAAAAAAGAAGTTTTGCTATTTTGTAAACATTTTCAATAAAATCTATCTAATTCTATTTGCCAACTAAATTACATATCGTCGGCTTAATTTGTAAAAGTCCACTTTTAAAAATGCTACAAAATTCTTTATTTTTGGAAAATAAAACGATTCAAAAACTTGTATTTTTGAATTGCATAAAAGTGCAAAGCCTATACTGAAAATGAGTAAAAAACATTGAAAAACCATATAAAATAGACTTACGAGCTTTACAAATTAAGCCGACAATATATTACACAGTACCCATAATTCTGCGACTGCTTAAAAATATAATCAGAATTTGCAATGTGGTTAAAAGAAATTCCCTACTTAAAATAGAACAGCAAATGTTTTAAAACACCAATAAATGTATATTTATGTATACTAGGGTGTATCTTTTTAGGCGATATATATTTTTGTTTGTTTTGCTTGAAAATCTGATACTTTATGGAAAATAAAAAACTATCCACTCTGGTAAAAAATTCTAAGTGCAATAGCGGCTTAGCTCATTCAAAAATTCAATTTCCCATTTAAATACCACACGAGAATTATCATTTTAGTTTCAAATGAAGAGGTCATTTTTATAGTTAATTTAATGCCCTACAAAAGCTTCATGCTCTTTTGTTCGAAAAAAAAAATCCACTGCTATTTAAATGGACAATGGAATTTTTGAATGAGCTATTGCACTTAAAATTTTTTACCTAACGGGATAATTTTTTACTTTCCTTAATGTATCAAATTTTCAGGTGCACTCGTAACAAAGAAAAATGAAACACCCTGTATGTCAAGGCGACACACATGAAAATAAATGCATGTTCATGTTCATTACCAATCATCGCTATACTCTTACTTTAAAGTTAATAGAAATTCATATATGTAAAGCCTATTATACTGTAGTATACTGAAACATTGATTGGAGCAATCAGGAATTGGTCCAATTACTACTGCATACTATTATAGCCTATCAGTCAAACTCAAGTCCCTTAATTGAACTAATTTAAAGAATACCTATAGCAAGATGATAAAGATTATTTTGTATTCATAGAATCTGTAAAATAACAATTGGGGTATTTACTCACCGCTTGACAACTTGACATGACATTTCAAACTAGCGCTAGTGCGTTAACTCCAGTTAACGCACGATAAGCAAATTATTAATTTCCCATAAAACATTTTGTACCTATCACGTGTGGTCATTTTTGTTCACGTTCGCGTTGCCTCACTAATTAAGGAAATAACATATGTACACATATGTATAAATTATACGGGCTGGCTCGATTGCACTCCCAAATTTTCGACTTTTACTCATTCCATAAAAAAGCACATATGACTTACATAGGTACATAAGTCATACAAATTTATGAATAAATAAAAACAGTATTTGGACAAAGTTAAAGTACGCACGTAATAGTTTATTACATCAGAGGACCGAAAATGAATCCGTATGTGGAGGTTGTTTTTTTTAAACTAATCTTCTTTACATTCAAACGTTCATTTTCAATTATTGATTTTGTTGAGATCAGTTCAAGTTGGACGTACGTTCCATTAAAAATTCTTTTTCTAGAAATTTAGTTCAACAAAATAATATTTATTACATTGAACTAATTATTGAAAGTGAAACTAAATGCGCAATAGGCATTATTAAAAATTACAAGTGAAGTTTAAGAAATTATGATGCGCCATAATGCTAATACCTTTTGTAGTCTTCACTACCAGAACGATCAAAATGATTAGATAGTAAATTGGAATTATTCGAATAAATATTAAAATTATCAACTTTTTTTTCCCGTCCCACCTAGATATTTTGAGAACTACTTGAGATAAAGATTTGAAACTATCGGCACACTTTTAAACCTGTTTATTGGCACATGCTGCAACAAACCATCACTTCCGGGTATTCTGGATCAACTTATTTATTTTAAATGGAATAACCCATTTTTTTCGATTTTTAGTTTCTACAACTAATTTTAATGGCTGCAAAAATAGAGGAGGAAATCACTTTCCAAAAATGTGCTGTTAAGAAAAAATGGTTGCATTTCGTTGAGGGTCTTTGTGCTGAGTCGAATTGTTTTAATAGCTCCCTGATTACTGTGCCAAGTTGGGATAGATACCGGGTGTTCTACTAAAAATGACACAAGTTGTAACAAGTGCATTTTACGTGAAATTTTCATGAAACAAAAATGATTATCAATGGCTTTTTTTCGCTGCGCTACAACTTGAGACCATAGCCTTGCATTGTTAACAAGATAATAATAGATAATTAATATTTCACTTTTGATTCTTAAATAGCAACGACCCAGTTTTGATGGTTCTTTCGATAGATTAATTTTTTCCCATTTCAACAACAAAGTTTTATTGTTTTTTTTTAACTTTCTCCGGTTAAAACTTAAATGCAAAGTGTGGTTAAATCGGCATATTTCTAGTTAAAAAAAATACTAAGGCATGCTATGATAAAGGCATCTTTACACTTTAATATGACTACTTTCTATTTCAACTTGTTCATTTAAACTGTAATTAAGTATTAACTGATGCGCCATAATGCTAATACCTTTTGTAGTCTTCACTACCAGAACGATCAAAATGATTAGATAGTAAATTGGAATTATTCGAATAAATACTAAAATTATCAATTTTCATACATAGTGTAAACTTGCACTTATCAAAGCATAGCATAACATTTTTTTCGCTAAAAATTAGCCAATTTAACCAATCTTTGAATAAATTTTTATCCGTTTAAAGTTGAAAGAGAACAATTCTTTGCTGTTGTAATATTGGGAAAAAATAATTTTTTCAAAACAATTGTTAAAATTGGGTCATGGCTATCTAAAAATTCAAAATAAAGTAATAATCTGTCTAATATAAGTCATTAATTTTTTTAAATTTTTGTTTACTACCTATTGACGAGCTTTGATGCTATCAATATAAAAAAATCAATAATGATTCTTTACGAATTTCTACTATTATTATTTATTCTGGACAATTTTACTTCAAATATTTTTGATACAGTTTTTATCACTAAATATGAATAAAGATTAAAGTAATTTCCATTTAAAAAAACAAAGTTATGGTGCTTTTTCGTTCTTCAAATTCAAACATTATTTTTGAACACCCTGTATGAACAATATTTTATAGAACACTTAGGCCTTATGCGTACACGTCTCATGTACGGTTATCAAAATGAAAATTGCAGTTTCCTTTAAAATTGTCTATGTGTAGTCGAAAAACAGGAAGTTTCAATAAAATTGCAGATATCATAAAAGGCGTAAGGGGTAGAATTTTTTTTTAAAGCAAACTTACCTTTAATTTTGATCCTGAAACCAACTGTGAAGGAAAAATTGGGGGTTCAATTTAAAAACGCAAAGTTGACATCTACTTCCGGTATAACCGGCAGTCGTCTAAAGTCAAATATCCATATATTCCAGGACCTACATTTTTCCAGATAAATATGGAGGAACAAAATTTTGCAGCTGAGGTCTAAACAGTTCTCCCAATATGGATGCCCTAGGCTTAAAAACGGATACCCTGTACAGGAAGATTCTCGGTGACCGCCCATTAGGAGTACTGGACTAGAAAAATGAAATTTGAATAGCTCTTGCTCTTTCGTTTAGCACTTGTTTCTTTTCTTCGAACCTTATCGGCTTTGAGTAATTAACGTTTAAATATTGGCACATTTATGCATTTTTTGTTCAGCAATGAAACTTAATTTTAGACAACAGACGCAATGCTAGGGACGGTTTTTCGAACTGGAAATACAGTTTAGCTTTCTCTACTACTAAATGTAAAATGTGCATTTTAGTAAAGGCACATTTTTTGGTTTTTTTCCCCAGTTTTGTACAAGTTTTGCACTCAAACTCTAATTTTAACAAAAAAGAGGCAGTGCTGGAGCTGTGTCCATTAGTTTAGAGAAGAATGAAAAATATTTTGTACTATTCGTTATTAAAAGAAAGAAAGAACAGGAATGTTTTTCCAGAAACAATAGCTGCTTTCGAGTAAGTTTCATTTTTAACTTTTTTAACTTGTAGATGCTTGTAGTATTTCTTGACTTCTGATATAATTTTTTTGATTTGCCGCTTAAATTGAACATTTACCGTTACCTAGCAATCGATATTTAAGCTAGTTCATTGGTTTTTGTTGCAGCACGCTTGTACAGATGGCAGCACCCAACCAAGATCAAGTTATGCATATGGCGGAGCCTAATCGTGCTTCGTCCTTGCCATTGCTTGTCGTGCAGTATCAGGCATCCGTTACGTTGTTCTACAAAAGTTCCTGAAAATGGCGTGCGGCTGTCACTGTTAAGTAAGTGTGGTGTGTAACGATTGTTGATTTCACCTGCTATTGTTTCTACGGCAAATAATATGCATCGGAATTACAGGTATGATTTTTTTCATTTTACATTTGCATTAAAAAGAAGAGCTTTCTTTTCAAATAAAAATAAGCGATATAATCGGCTTGTGTGTGTGCGCCTTAAGTGCCAGCGTGCTGGCCTTAGTAGTTTTTCAGCCCGCTCAGGCGGCGCAGCATGTATCAAATGCAATTTAATTCGTGAGACCGGCAAACACCGTCCGTGCAACTGCCAGGTTCGAGCGATGTTGCCGCATCATAGAGTCTACTGAGTCTATCATTCTCGCTTCGCTCAGATTTACAATAAAGCGCTACATGGTATTGTATAGGCTATATGCCTAGGCCTCATAGTCGAAACATGCACTAGCTAGCTAACAGACGGTTTGCTGTAGATTATTGATGGGAGAAAGAGAAACGGTAACAAACCAACTAGATACCTTCAACAGTCCAAAATAAATATGTAACTACCACGAAGTGAGCATATGATTTAGGGTTTTTTGGGTACTGAATTTCGACATAAAAACAATTCACCTGCAATGGGCTTAATGGTCATCAAGAAGTGCACTTCCTTATAGATTCGTTTCTCATATAATTTTCGATTCACGATTCACCGTTACTTATTACTCGAATTATCGCGAAACACATTTGCGTCTTCGTTAGTGCTTTGTTTTTTGTTCGA
>JARJDY010041139.1:0-12151 GCA_030264615.1 Cypha longicornis
TCCCCCTCAAAACAAAAATCGACCTGTCTCAGCGATTTTTTAAAAAACAAACATTCTTCGCGTAAATTTGACTGTAAACTTCCTCCTGGCCCACCCTGTATGTAATTCATTGGAATTGAATGTTATTCTTATTCTTTTTGAATTTCGTTAGGTCTCATCAACCAGTCTTTTCGCAAGACCCTCAACTAAGCTCTCCATGACAAAACCTTCTTGCTGGTTGTTTCCAAATTCATAACATCACTGCATCATGTTCTAGAAATATAACGGAAGCATTTCTTTCAACTCATTCAATATGTAGTATACATGTATGTATACATCTATGATTCAATTATTACAGCGGTAGCCATATTTACAACTTTTAACAACTTTTTGGTACAGGCAACCAAGTATACACGGCTTTCTGTTGTTATTATTCATGGTTGCCAACATATCACCAAGCTAAGCCTAATTCAAAATTATATTAATTAAATAATAATATTTTATTGTATCATATGTTAATAATTAAGCATACATTAAATTACGAGTTAGTTAGTTATCAATAGAAAGCAGAAGAGCGTACAATGTTGTTAATAAATCATTGAATACAAGAATTCCGAGCGAACGGCGAGCAATTTGGAAATTCGTTGGTTCGTGCTCGTGTTGCGTGGTGGTGGGTGGGCACAATAGGCTCTGTCTATCAGCAGCTCCCGATTCATTTTCAGGGAGTTAGTTGTTTGTCTCAATTCTGACCACTTTTTGCTGATATGACGCAATGTAGCAGTAAAGTGTTGGCAAAATGTGCTTCCGAGTTTATTTTTAAACGCTTTTTATTTGCGTACGAAAAACAAAAATTGGTAACTAGGGTAACTATATTTTGTTATTCTACCTTTGTTTATTACATTTATTTGTTTACATACTACATTCTGTATGTGCAAATATAGCTTGATATTTTTATTTCTTAATTAACGAAAACTATTCTTTATCAGTAAGCAGTAAGAAAAGGATTTCCTATAATTTACTGACTCATCAACTTCATAACTTCAGCTGCTGTTTACTTTCACTTGTAATGTTGCATAATGTTACAAGCTCCTTACACCAGACTTACTCAATTTGAATTCCAGCTGTGGCTGACCAGAGGAAATGGAATCTTTCCTAAATTTATTCGATCCTACAAGTGATGGTGACCCAATCGATATTGATGTGGTAAATGGTAACAATGAATGTGACAAGCAGCCCAATTCATTGCCACCTGAACCTCAGCAGGGCAATATTGAATACAAATTGAAAATTGTCAATCCATCCAAGCAGAGGTTTCAACACTTGGTCACTCAAGTAAGTGTTCTCTCAACATTATTATTAACTTGTGTTTTAGACTCATTTAATTTTAAGATGAAATGGAGGCTGCGAGAAGGACAAGGAGAAGCAATTTATCAAATTGGTGTGGAAGACAATGGAGTCCTCACAGGTTTGTCAACCATTGATATGGGTGATAGTTTACAAACATTGGAACAAATGGCCATAAAATTAGGTGCCACTACCACTAAGTTAAGGCAAAGAGTTTTAGACAATGGAAAAAATATTTGTGAAGTATTAGTGAGAAAGGTAGAACATTTCACTTTCACTCTTTTCATTGAATTCTCAATCAATTGCTGCTTAGATTCCAGATGATCAAAATAACATTGAAATAAGAGTGGCTGTGCTTGGCAATGCAGATGCTGGAAAATCGACTTTATTGGGAGTGTTAACACAAGGCAGTCTAGACAATGGTAGGGGCAGAGCAAGGCTGAACATGTTCAGGCATTTGCATGAAATCAAAAGTGGCAGAACAAGCTCAATTTCCCAGGAAATTCTTGGATTCAATTCCAAGGGCAATGTTATCAACTATAGTTACAATGAATTGATGACATCAGAAGAGATTTGTGAACAATCAACTAAACTTGTCACATTTTTGGACTTGGCTGGCCACAGGAAATACATTCATACAACCATTCAAGGTTTATCAGGTTATTCTCCACATCACGCCATGCTTGTGGTATGCTGATTGCTTCAGTATAAGACACCAAAACATGAAAATCAAGTGAACTTTTCAGATATCTGGGACTGCCGGAGCAATAGGAATGACACAGGAACATTTAAGTATCACGATCGCATTAAATGTCCCGTTTTTTATCGTTATAACAAAAACTGATCTGACTTCTTCTGAGGCTACCCTTGAAAGCTTGCAGTCACTACTGAAGCAAGCGGGCAGCTGCAAAGTACCTCTAGTTATTACAAGTATTGACGATGTAATCACTGCTTGTTCCAACCAACTGACTCAAAATGTCGTACCGATCTTCTGTGTATCGAATGTGACAGGGTCAGGACTGGATCTTCTTTTAAAATTTCTGCATGTGCTTCCTCCCGGAGTGAGCGCCAAAGAGAAAGAGAGACTGGAACAAGAACCACCGGAGTTTCAAATCGACGAAAACTTCAACGCCGGTGATGTTCGAGTATTAGCAGGTTTATTAACGAAAGGTATGATCTCGGAAGGAATGGGAATGTCATTAGGCCCGTTCAAGGATGGCTCTTTTCAAGAAGTGTGCATCAAGTCAATTCATAGAAATCGCGTGCCCTGTCGTGTCGTGCGAGCGGGCCAGAGCGCTGCAGTTTCCCTCTATGAGAACGTTGACTGTCTCCGCAATGGCATGGTGCTTGTCGATTCAAATAGTGATGTGAAATCCGGATGCCTTTTCTTTCAAGCCAATGTCACGGTCATTTATCACGCTAGTGCTATTTATCCTGGCTATCAAACGACCGTTCATATTGGCAACATTAGGCAAACTGTCATTATTATAGGAATCTATTGCAGCGAGTTTATTCAAACGAACGACAGGGCATCCGTTTTGTTCAAATTTAAAGGGCATCCTGAACATCTCTCGTTAGGGCAAAGGTTGCTTTTTCGAGAGGGTTCGGCAAAGGGCATTGGTGAAGTATCCCAAGTATTCCCGCTTGTTACTTAAAAGGAATTCATGTTATTTTAAATATTTATAAAAAAAAATTCGTTTGCCTGTGTGTTTGGTTGTTTTTTTTTTAGAATTGTATTAATCAAAAAGACTTTAAAGATTCGTAACAGTTGTAGTCATTTAGTACAACTTAAAAATAAATAAAACTTTAATTAGACGTTATTTGCTCCTTGTTTAATTATGAAATCTACTAATTTCCCTTTAAATTTGTAATATTTCACAAAGTATGGATGACTTGCAATAAAAATAATTATGAAATGAGAATGAAAGTGTTGAGGTCGTAGCTGCTCGGTATATTCGCACTTCTATCAGACAATATAAACACTTTCCAAGAGGAGCTTATTAATGAAAGTAGCTAAGCAGAAAGTTCGTGATTTTATTATTCTTGATAAGTCATGCAAGATTACAAAATCCTTTTAATTATTTAAATATAATTTATTACATCAAATTTAATAAAGAAATCTAGCGTAAATAAGAAGATATGAATGTATATAATATAAATAAAAAACCTGCGTATATGAAAGGAATACTTTAAATAACATTGACTTAAGGCATTCTTCCCAGTCAACAAGTGCTAATATTTATTAGGTCGTCAAGTTGCCATAATCATTTGGAGGCGCAACTACCGCTTTTAATTAAAATACAAGGTCTGAAATAGGTAACGAACATGTTTCGATTTTTGCAGGGAATTGAAGTTTCTGGTTGTGCTTATCATCGGTAGTTGCAATAATTATCGAAGGAAAACGAAAACTACTTACCAAGATCTAATATTCTCGTTACATTTTCACCAAACCTCGTATATATATTATGAAAACATGAATTATTGCAAAACGGAAGTTACTCTCATTAAATCATCGTTAAACTGAATTGGCGTGGTTAACAATGGCTTTTCCAGTAATTAAACCGACTCTGCGGGACTTTGGAATTCGGACAAAGCTTGGATAGGGTTTTGTACCTTCTTTTGGGAACCCTTACGGACTTTAGCACGCACTTCTTCAGGTTTTTCGGGTCGCACTAAAGGCTTCTTTTCGGGCGCTTTCATTCTCCAAACTACAATTGGCGACTGAAAATAAATCAAACATTATAATAAAAAATTACACATTTTTTGGACGAACGTACTTGCTGTGTTTTCAGATTGAGGGTGGCATTAAACAAACAAAAAATTAGTCTTAAAGAAAAATCAGTTAACACGATATACTTACAGTGATAGTTCCTTGTCGAGGATATTTTGTGGAGGCCACGTATGAAGCCTTCACTGTAAGGACAACTGCATTCATCAAGTTCTTAGCCGCTTGAATGAGGGACGTAGCACTATCCAACTGGAAACGAAGCATTAATTAGATTAAAATAAAGAAGAATCGTTTGCTTTTTAAGCGTACTCCAGAAACTATAAGCTCCCCGCTAATATTCTGGACGTCAGCTTTAACTTTCGAAGTTATGTTCATTTGGTGGCAATATAAAGCAATGCGCTGCAAGTACGCCAACAAATCTTTCTTGGTAGAACTCTCGGGACACTGTTCCGCAATTTGACGCGTTAGCTTGTCGAGCTTCGTCCCTGCCTCTGAAATCTTTTTAGCTGCATTTATAACATCCATGGTGGTCTTCAATGGGCCGCGTCCTCTGGTAAAATCGGTCATCTCCATCATTATCATACACATATGCTTGGCCAATGATATGATATCATTGCCGTTGTCATCCCATTTAGCTACTTCTTGGTCGAACTTTGCCTTCTCGGTCTGGAAGAATTTGAACTGCTGCCAAATCTTTTGCTTGTCTTCTTCGGGCATTTTACCCATTGCTTCCTACAATCAGATCATTATTTACTTGGGGATTGTTATTTGATAGCATTTTCAATCAATTACGCGAGCTGTTGTAATGCCACTTATTTCGGGATATTCGTCGACACCATGCTCGCCAGTGTGAGCGCTTGCTGCAAAAAATAGTGTGAATAAGTTATATTGTTAACAATCTAAGCAAAGCAATACATTTGCTTCTCGTTTCCAATGTATAGTTTTCGTCCAGTTCTACATCTTCGGGATCCAAGTCTTCGTCAGCTCGGTTCATTAGAACGGCTCTTCTAATTTCGCGAACGCCGTCGTAGACGAGACGCGAAGCGTCGATAAAATCATTCTCATCGACTTCCTTGGGCGGATCGTTGGAAAGAGCTGACACAGCTACAGAAATTCGCTGGCCGAACTTAGGCATGACCTGATCATTCAGAACTTTTACAGCTTCAAGCACCCTCTTCGTGTAAATGCAAGGCTCGTAATTATCCATCTCTGCTTTGACTACATTGCACACTCTTAATGAGCGGCCTCGAATTCCGCCAGCCGTTCTTTCCAAAGTTTCGCCGTCGCCTTCCTGCAAGGCCAGAACGCACTTGTTGACATCTTCGAGTATGTGGTTCTCCGAAACGGCTAGGAAATCGTCTATTGTTGTAATATCGTCAACGGCTTCGGTGAGAATGCGAACTTGATTCTCCCAGGCTTGCTTGAAAGCGTCCATGTTTTCTTGAGCAACTTTACTTCGTTGGCGCGCTGCCAAGATTCGAGCTGCGTTTATCACCTCGGGGCACAGGTTGTCGATTTGCGAGGCGGCGTAACGCACCATTTTCACTCCATCTTCGTTGTTTGACATGCTGCAGACCAAATTGGCCACTTCAACCAGCTTGTTGGAGTGCTCCATAAACACTACCGAATAGGTCTCTACTTCGGCTTCGTTTCCACTTTGCGCAGCTTTGATTAAAATTAGGAGTGGTAAATTAGTCTCCAAGAAACTGCAACAAAACCATACTTTAATATTGACAGAAAAACAATCCTCGCACAATATATGTATGTACCTGTCAGAAACATGATCTACGACAGCTTTGCGCAATTGTCTTCTTAAATCCTTAGTTTTTCTGCCCATGTGGTCGATAGCACGACCTAAACCTTCACTTTGATCCTTATTCCCTATCTGAAATCAAAAAATACTTATAAGAAAATTAATTAAGCTGGTCTTTCCTTACATTGGCCATGTATTCAGAGAGCAAGTCTTGCAACGCCTGCCTAACTGCATTGCATTCGGCGACTATACGTTCTCTACGCTCGTCTCTAGTGCAACTGGAATCGGCCATTAGAGCAGCGCCACTAATGATACTTTCCAGGCGCTCCTCTAAGGAAGGCCTGGTAACCACTTCACTGTAAGCCAATGGTTCCATTTCCATTCTTTCCTGAAATAACGGGGATTTCATATTTATTAAGTATTACTAAACTGCATATTATTGAACTTACATCGAAGTCGTCAAGAGCTGCCGCCAATTCTCCAGGACCGTCAAATGGATTTTGAATAGGCTGAGGCGTGCGACCTTGAGCTACATCACTTATTGTGTTCACAGCTTCACAAACTTGCTTGAAAACATAATCACGATTTGCCTTAGCAGCAGCCAGTTCTGGATGGCGAACGTAAACTTTTGAAGCTGTTAGAAGCATTGTGGAATGTTTTTTCAGTACGGCTCTTGCAGCAGCCAGGTCATCTCTCAACTGTGGATCCTTCAGCTCCTGTTGCCTCTTAGCTGCCTGATTCATAAGTTCATTGGCATTGAGACCAAATGCTTGAATGTTGTCCAGCAATTCGCCTTGATTGTTGGAATCCCTTAATCTTTGTAAATAATCCTCCACAATTCTCAGTGACTTGAGTAGCAAATGAACATCCACCATGTCAGCCAAGATCAACAAGCGAGTCACAGCAGATAACAGATTTCTAGCCGCTCTGACCATATTGCCTCGTTTAACAGATGAGCATGGATCTTCAGAAAATTCGCGAGCCGCAATGCTCATTGCGTTTCCTGTTTTGCGAACCTCATCCACAGCAGATAGCATCTCTTGAGTAATGTCTTTGTTCTCATAAGCAATCTGCTCACCCTTCTGTATAAAGTTCTCAGTTGCTTTCTCTACTGTGCTCACTAATGCATTGGCCCTTTTGGATTTGCCTTTCTTCTTTTTGCTGGGCCCTTTGGTATTCACCAAAGTGGTTACCTGCAGAACGAGCGGTTCTAAAGTCTTCTCTACGGACATGGTGCGTATTTCCAGGTTTTTAGGATCCCATTTGAGACCAAAATGGTCAGCCATGGTTGTTTCTTGAGCTGAAAAAAAACAACAATGTTAATTGTACGATGCTGCAGTACTAGTAATCTTATTCGTATTACCTTAATTTGGCACGGTGTTTTGTAAAAGGAATAAAAAAGTAATTCGGTCAGTTTATGCCTGATATGGATGAATCATAATCATTACTGAGTCAGCGTAGCAAATGAGTAATCTAATCATAAACAGCGCCACTCCCACAGCCACACCACAACACAAATGACACAAGTGACAAGACGTGCCGGACACAAACGGACAGAGCCGAGACCACCTATCGGTTATCTGCTCTTGAAGTGCTCCGAGAGCAAAAATCGTGTTCGATTAAACCGCTCTACTTTACTCTCGTCGACTATGATGTTTTCAGGAAAAGAGTGCTCTGTCTCTGTTTACTTGCAGAAAATTTATGGAAAATTGTTGATGCTTTCGTTTTTCTGCTCGGAGTGCTCTGAGAGCCAAAGTCGTGTTCGATTTAACTGCTCTGTCTTACTCTCGCTAACGCTCACATGTTCGGTTATCTTGCTCTGTCTACTCTCACAAAATAGTGACAGTTGATGGAGTAGAGCAAAAAATGGGGAATATCGAGGTCAAATCAAATTCGTGTTCAATTATTTGAGAGCACTCCATGAAATCTTGCGAAGAGCATTACGTCACCAGAGCAATATTGTCGTTTTGGTTATGTGTTTACTTTAAAAGTCCACATACAGTTTTTGACTGGTTTTAAGATGGTCTTAAGTTTTAGGTCGCAAACCAAAGCTTCAGATTAGTTTTAACGATTTTGAGGAGCCTTTTAAAAGATGATGAAGAAATCGATTTGCTAGTAGAAATTTTGGGTCTTAAAGGTATGTTTTACCGATCAGTCATTCAAAAATTAAAAGTGTTCGAGATGTACCTATGAAATATGATAGAGAACTTATATATAACTATTAAAAATTGATTTCGATTATTTGAGAGCACTCTGTGTAATCTCCCGCAGTCACATCGTTTAAACGATCGAAACGAAATTCCAGAGTGCTCTCAGAGTGGATAACCGAAAGCGTTATCAGTTATCACCTCAGAGCACTTTCAAAATTCTGTAGGGGTTGGTTGAATGACGACACGCTCTACTCGTGATTTCTCTCATATACCGAATAATTTCTAGAGGCAAATTAGTTTCATGATTATTATATCCCGAATCTAGCTGCCTCTGCTGCCTGTGCCATATAGTTAGTGATCGTACTCTACTCTCACTGTTTTCTTGGAGAAGACAGAGCATTATTTTTCTGCTCTCTGAAAATATAATCGAACATGCGTCTCTCGGCGACAGTGAGATCTAACAGTTTAATCGAACACGATTTTTGAATTCAGAGCACTCTTAGAGCAGTCGGAGCAGATAACTGGAAGCACTCAAAGTGTACTCCTTAACTCCGTTCGCAAATGATACATAGACGAGCGCGGGGAAATGCTTTAAACGTGCACTGTTTGTAAAAATACCACTTCACTGCCTAGATAAATAAACAACTATTTTGGGCAGTGAAAATGCCTTTTTTATTATACATATTGGTCTAAATTGACATTACCACACAACCAATGATAACAATATTATATTAGATAAACTTGGTAAAATCATTCAAATTTTCTGATAGCGATAATATTGTGTCTAAGAACGTGAGGTTTTCGTATTTTAACAATTTAAGTGCCAAACGCATTGAAACGTATGATTTTACCATTGCATTGTACTTTTAGTGTTTTTCCTTGAATTGCTATTTAAACGATAACACTACGGCGATTCGTTTTGTGATCGGGGGCGTATTGCTCCAAGTCATCAGGTAGCGCATTTAAAGCCGAATAATCCACCGGAAATAGGGTTGAAGATATTTGTAAAAGAGTAGCCCCAAACATAAACTGACCGGGGCCGTTAGGATATCTTCCCAGTAGATAATTGGAAAAGCATAAGCGAAATGTTTTGAAATTAAGCAGGTGGTCGCCATTCTGTAAACACATTTGCATTCATTAATAACAAGGGACAAGGGAGGAATTGAAATCGTTGGGCTTACTGATGTCATCGCATTATAAGCTGGATCTAATACTTCGTTGACCTTAAATGTTTCCAAACCCAGGACTGAAGAATAAAATAACTTCAGTTCATCCCGATCGATTACTCCATTTCCTAATAATTTCATAGTTACTGCTATGAATGATACAGTTGAATAGTTTTAACGAACCACTCTTATTAATCACTTGGAACAATGCCTTGACGAAATATTGCAACCAGATAGGAAAATCGTAGAGATCTTTGCAATCGCCAATTAACTGAGACCATTTAAACATCCAACCGTCAATCGTCAAGTAAGTTTCACAATTAACTATAAAACCTGCAAGATCATTTCTTAGATTGAAAGTATATTTGAAACATAGATAACGAACCAAACTTTTCTTCCGTAATGTCATCAAGAAAAGTATCTATAAAACCTCGCTCTATTTCTCGCAAAATGTTATATTCCGGAGAATGCGTAGACCAGTCAGCGAAGTGCCTTAGCCTCTGTTAGATTCAATAACGGTTGTTATCATTCTGATAAAAAATCGCGACTTACTTACTTCAATAAGAGATTCCAGATCTTGTTGATTAATCAGCTCGTCTTGATCATGGTCTAAGAGTGTTTTAAAAAAGTGCGAAAATTTGTTTTTCTGAATTGGAGTTAGTTTGCAGACATAGCTATCTGATTCACACCTTTCCATTTCGTCGACGCTCAATCTATCAACCCACGTCGCTAATGAAAAAATCCCATTTAATATCAATTAAATTTGTACTAGATTGTCAAAAGCATACAATTATCCTATTTACAACAAACGGACAAAAACGTGCATGTATATAAATACAAAGGAAGAGAAGATGCGCCCTGCCAATTTCATTATTTCATTCCAAAATGCGAAGATAATCTCGTAGTTTCGGTACTAAAAGATCTAACGTAGAATGTCTACGGGGTGAAACTTGTAGAATAAAAAAAATAAAAATTTTATGACACAGTTATTAACTGTATATTATTAAGTCCTGTTACGTCCTTACTGTAAACCTAGCCAACTTTCTGACGGTCAGAACAAAGATATCCTTCCATGCAAGAAGCTAAGTTTGGCAAACAAATACAGAATCCTTTCGAAATCACTTATCACAGAAGTCAATCAAATAAAGCAAACGAAAGAAAAAAACATAAATGAAATTCAAAGAACTTGTAGCGTTTGTGATTTATAAAGATTATAATTTTGTGCTCTCAGAAGTAGTTGTTCTTACTCCAAACATGGACACTCCAACCGCTTTCCAGTTGGTCACTTTCAGAAACGTTATCATCTACATGATTCTTCACGTTATCGGCTTCTTCACCTTCCGGAAGAGTTCGCCATCGTTTAAGAAGATCACGCGTTCGATCTCGAGTTCGATCGCATGCATGCTTCCAATTCATAATCATTTTCTTGGGAACTTTAGCAGACGGATCTGCGCCTGCGAAAGTAGTTTCTTTATGCTTTTCGTCATTTTTAGTACTGATCTTGACCGGTCCCTTTGATGGCGTGACGACTTTATCAGTGCTCTGCAGACTACCTCTCGAGACGTTAAAATCTTTTGCACTGCTTTCTCTACTACTAACTCTAGATGATGATGCGTCTTCTGCATCATTTTCCATGATTGTTTTATGTCTACTTTTAATAAACTTAAGAACACTAAACTACTATAACGCTTTCAGAAACATGCACGCAAGTTCTACGCAAATCAGTATCAGACGGTAGCTCCTATTCTACCTCCAAATTTAGCCATAGAGTGTTGAGACTTTCTCGAAGGGACGATAATAATCCTGTGAAAATACATTGTATTTTTAGCATTTGTATGCAATTAATTTAGTTAATTTGGGAATGACTTAGTTGAAGGAAATCGAAAGAAATGTACTAACGTTAAGTATGGGGTTGTTTTATTGTTTTGTTGCGCATTATAAGCCTATAATTTTAAAGTGATTGCAATTTCAATATAATCTCAAATATCAGGATCTGATTGTAACATGTAATTTATTAGCTAGTGAGCATGCGCATAGCAGTGTACAGTTCCACTACTTTCGAAATAATAGCAAAATGAAAGAAATTAAAATGCTTGTCAAATTTTGGGAACAACTTTACTTCCAGAAATGCGCTCGTTGACCCCCTTTTGTCTTGCTATATATCACAGAAAACAAATACATTGCTGCTATCTGCTATTTCCAATGTGTTTACATTACATTTACATGATTACAGCTATTCAATTGATCATTTTTGACATAACCTAGGTACAGGTACTACTGATAAACTGCTACATATGCTCCAACAGAGATAAATTAATAATTGAAATAAAGTACATAGGTTTTTTTTTAACGAATGTTTAGCCCATTAATGACACTTACCTTAGGAATATGTCAATCGACTATAATGATGAATGCGAATGTTAAATATACTTGAGAATTCCAAGTATTTACTCTGTTCACCACCGGCTTAGTAACATTTTATTATACATAGACAGTATGACGGAAATAAAATAACTATTGGGCGGTTAATACAATAATCAATATTTGAAAACGATATGTGTATCGAAATTAGTTATACATAGATGCAACGAATGGATAAATGGCTAATGATGTAAAACCTTGACTTGAAATTAACAAAAATCGTGTAATGCAAAGCAAGCAATCAATGCAAGAAATGGGTCTATGAAGTGGGGTTACAGGTTATCAGGTATAGGTGCGGTGCGCACCCCTGAGCGCACCCACTTGACTTGATTGCTGTGTGGGTGGCCAAATGGTGGCCAATGTGGCGATGGAGGAGACGGAAAGCGTTCCTGCGCTCACGACATGTGAAAATCAGACATTAGTATCGTGGCATTAAATTTTTGAAAAATTTAATTTTGCTGATTTGTTTTTTGATCTTTCTAGTTTCAAGCTATACTCTCGTTTCACTCAACATACATCCCACATCCCGATCCATCAAAATCCTCACGCGACCATTTGATTTAGTTAGTTTAGTTCAGTTCAATGGTTCAGTCATTAGTTGATCCGAGAA
>JARJDY010041147.1:0-10654 GCA_030264615.1 Cypha longicornis
TTCAACAAATACAAAATTCGCACAAAAAATAATGGACAACATTCGTGTGTAAACAATTTTTCCAAGTTCGCCGCGTAGATGGACTAACGCTAACTAACTAACTAACGCTCACCTGTAAAAGTTGTTTTTGCGCACTTACATTGTAAATTACTGTTTCTAATACCACGACCGCGACAACCAAAAATATATTACTTTCTCTCTCTCTCTACCCTCTCTCTCTATGTCTCTCGCGTTCTACGATCGGACACTGCCATTGCGATATGGAATCCACGGATAGGATATACCGGGTGTTTCATTAATCGCGCAATTCCTCTCGTGGGCATATTATTGGCATTAAGTAAAGTACGAAACACCTTTCAAAAAAACTCCAAGTCCCTCGCTCTTCAAGATATTCGTTGTTCAAGATTCAAAACAAACTCTGTTGCTTAGTAAAATTTCCAAAATAATACAGGCTGCTATAATAATCCTCCTCTCTTTTTCTTTTCTGTTATTAATTGTTAAAGTTACAAATTCCCCCCCAACATAGGCTCTAACTGGCAGTCACACATGATTTAAAATTAAATCAAAAATTCTACTTACATTTGATTTCCATTAATTGTTGATTGTCAATTTTGATAAGTTAACTCGTGAGTCAACACAAAAATTTAAGGCAATGTATGATAATAATGAATATGCGGACATGGAATCGCGCTCGATTTCCGAATCGGAGACAACCAGACGCAAATGTAATTTCGCGTGTTCTTAGAAGACTTCGGGAAACTGGACAAATGGCACCTGCTAATGCAGATCGAGGACGCCCGAGAAATGGAAGGAATTCAGAAATCGAAGAAGCGATTCTCGATATGGTAGCTGCAGATCCAACGAGAAGCACCAGAAGCATGGCATCAGAATTACAAATTCCACATGTTTTGGTTCATAGAGTTATTGTTGATGAAGGATTGCATCCGTATCATTATACGAAAGTCCAGGCGCTCCTACCAGAGGACTATAATATACGTGAAAACTTTTGTCGTTGGATTTTAAAGCAAGGTCGCAATAATGGCAACTTCACTTTCAAGATTTTGTGGACTGATGAAGCAAATTTTGATCGCGATGGTTTCAGTAGTTCAAGAAATTCGCATTATTATGCAATGGATAACCCGCATCGAACTTTAAGGCGAAACGAAACCGCCAACGACGCTTCAGCGTTAACGTGTGGGCTGGGATTCTAGGTCGCCACTGGTTGGGGCCAATTATTTTACCCCGAAGGCTGAATGGTCAGAATTTTCTGGCATTTTTACAAACCGAACTGCAGGAACTACTGGAAAATTTGCCATCTGCAGTCTTAAGGGACATGTGGTGGCAAATGGATGGAGCGCCAGCTCACTTTGCTGCTCCAGTAAGGAGATGGCTAGATCAGGAGTTTCCAAATAGGTGGATTGGCCGCAATGGTCCTGTTGCTTAGCCACCTGTTGCTTAGCCGTCTGTGATCTGACACCTCTCGACTTTTTCTTGCAGGGACATATTAAGGCGATTGTTTATCGTACACCGGTGGCAAATTAGCAAGATCTTTTAAATCGAATTAATTTGACTGCTCAAGAAGTAGCCGCAGATACGCTTAATAACGTCCAATATTATATTCTCCATCGGGCTCAAGTTTGTTTAGATGCGAATGGTGAAAATTTCGAGCAGTTATTGTGGCATAGGAATTAGTTTAGTCTGTGTTAATTTAATTTTGATTCATAATTATGTTTGTTAATTAAACTCTTTTCAATTTAGAAAATTAATTATGAATTAATTCAATTTAGCACGTCAAATGGAGTCAAAAAACAAAATGAGATATTGACTTTTGACCTTCTTCAAATATGACGTTCAGAAGAATATTTGAACTGATTTTTCGTTGTCATGGTATCATGAATTAATGCGCGTATGTTTTCAGCTACCTGTTGGTGCAGTGTTGTCATTTTTAAATTCGGTTTTCTTAGTATAACTCTGAGGATTGACCAATTTTTTTTTTTAACAAGTTTCCCATTCGAATAGTTGTCGTCTAACACCCCACGAGAGGAATTGCGAGATTAATGAAACACCCTGTATAAGCTGGTCAATTCCGTAGAAATAGTATACAGGTGGTCCAATTTCATCGTAAAGCTGAATGTTTACGACGGAAAAGCAAATAAGTTTGAAATATAAGATTCAGTTTACTACAGAGAGCTAATAGTTCATGAAATACTCTCTTGTAGTACTACTTTTCATGGCTAATCGCAATCATACCAACAAATTTAAATTTAATTTACTGTCATATACAGGGTCTCTTAAATTGAATGGCCCATTACTATTGCAGAGTATCATGAAAACTGGACATTTCAGAGTTCCGAGAATTTGCATGATGCGGATTTAGAGAAGTTCTGCATATTTATTTTATTCGCACGCTCGCAGTACTTCCGGTTAAACCGGAAGCTTATATCAACTTTGGTATTTTAAACAAAACAGCTGGTCGAGCATATATGGAGAGGCTATTGTGATCGGTTTCAAAGAAATATTTACTTCTTCCTATACTTACATAAATTAAGGCCCTTTGCAAAAATGCCTTCTAAATTCGTTATCGATACCTAAATAGTAGATTAAGAAACATTTTGAGACCAGTGTGGCTTAGTAACGCCAAAATCGTTCGACGGTAGATAATCACGAAGTTGAATCTATCGACAAGCAGTACGGAAGAAAGGATGTATACTCTTACCCATTTAAAATACATGTCTGCGTGCTCCGTTTCTGGCCAAACTGGGTGTCAGATCAATTCCAAATTTTGCACAAATGTTCATTAGCGCCAAGCGCAGAGCAGCACAAAAAGAAAAAAAAATAGGATAGTATTAAATGCTCTTTTTGACAAAAGAAATTACGTATTTTCGTATTTGAATTTCGCAATAGTCCTCTCTATACAGCGTGTCCCACACTTGATAAGAATAAAGTACAAAAACCGCCAGCGACCTCCTGCTTGATCAACAATTAAAATTTGGAGGCGAATAACTCCATCCACATCATCATATCAATACAATTCTGAGTACATTTTTCGCCTTCTCTATGTCCGAGCGCCAGCGCTCGACCAGATAGAGAGGCTATTGTGATCGGTTTCAAGGACATCATAACTTTTTCCTATACTTACATAAATTAAGACCCTTTGTACCAATTCCTTCTAAATTCGTTATCGATACCTTAATAGTGGATTAAGCAAGGAACATTTTGAGACCAGTCTGGCTTCGTAACTCCAAAAATTGTAGTCGGTAGACAATTACAAAGTTGAATCTTTCGGCTGGCCGTACGGAAGAAAGAAAGGAAAGAAGAAAGGATGTAACTTCTTGCCCATTTAAAATACATGTACTCCCCGTAACATGTTTCCGGCCAGACTGGATGTCAGATCTATCCCAAATTTGGCACAAATGTTTATTAGCGCTATGTGCGGAGCTGGGCCCAAGGAAATTTTAGAATTATATCAAAGGTTCATATATCCTAGAACTCGGAAATGACTGTCAGATAAATATTGATGATTTTTCTAATCAACAATAATTTTAATGACGTAAAATATGTTGATATAGTTTTACCTCGTTTAAATTTTTCTTCGCAAAATGATGTTCTGCACGACACTGTTAAAGTAGACTTGGATGCGAGGGATACTTAATCCTTTAATTATATCCAAATACCTTTTAAGTCAATACAAAATGATTTAAGCGTTCTTAAAAGGAAATTGAACTTCCAAACACCGGAAAAATTAGATGTTAAGTCTAGAGGAATAAGTCTCTTTGATATTTTGTCATTTACCTTTATTGCTATTATTATTTTAGGAATTCTTATTGTAAGCATTGTGCTCGTGATCGCCTCTCACACACCGACACACCGCCGCTCAGGGCAAGGATAAAGACGCCACGCTTGTAAAGACCGCACACACCAACACACGAAATGCAAAGGTGTGCATAAAATCAATTCTGCAATTACCGTTTTGATAGGAAAAATCAATTTATTTTATTTAAACTTAAAGGTTCGAGTATGCATGAGAGAAGAGTAACTAAACAAACACGGCAGCATGCGCCTCATGTATAGAAACGCACATTCGTATTGCTAACGTGTGCGTGAGTAACTTTTGTAATTTGGTTTTTTCTCTACTAGTTCCAGAAATTGTCATTATTCGCTCAATTGTTAACCTCAAAAGTTGATTTTCTCAACCCTGGTCGTCCCAGGTTACAAATATGTGATGACATGACCACATTATGAGTCTCTTCATAGGTACTTTTTCATTATTTCAGAGCCACCTCAAAAAAAGGGGTTTGACATTTTTTGAAGTTTTGTGCGTCAACACTTTGAATTAAAGTAAGCTTGAATTTTAACAATTTACGAGCAGCGAGGCACTAGTAGAGAAAAAAGTGGTATATAAACCACGGGGTAGAAGTGTTTTTATAGCTTCGGTGCGTGGAATCCCTCGCCTACGACTCGGGATTTAATGTTCGCACCACAGCTATAAAATCTTACTTCTCCCCCTAAGTCTATAATGTACTATTATTTAGTTAACGTGTAAAGGTTTGGAATAAAAAATGGAAATGAAAATGCATTTGCGAGCGAAGCGAGCAAATATTTCATTATAGAAGGGTTGTGTGACGTTCACGTCACGTCTGGTTTTCCCTATCAGTGCCTCGCTGCTCGCAAATTACTTAAAAGTCAAGCTTACTGAAATTCAAAGTGTTGTCGCACAAAACTTCAAAAAATGTCAAACTCATGGTTGAGTTGGTCCTGAAATAATTAAAAAGTCCCTAGAAACTCATAATGTCGTCATGTCATCACATAAAGTCATGGTTGAGGTGGCCATGATATAATGAAAAAGTCCCTAGAGACTCATCATGTGGTCATGAGATCACATATTATTAACCTGTGACGATCGGGGTCGAGAAAATCAACTTTTCGGGTTAACAATTGAGCGAATAATGCCAACTTCTGGAACTAGTGGAGAAAAAAAAATCATTAAAATAGGACGGTTGGTTTAAATTTTGTCGCAGCCCTCAAATTTTTTGAGGGGATCTTCAGCCATAAATATTGAATTTTGTAGCATTTTTTAAAACTGAACTAACGACTTTTACAAATTAAGCCGAAGATATGCATTTACTATATTATGTCTTAATGTAATATATTATAAACATTTTATTATCATGTTCACAAAATATTTAATTATTACGTAGAGGCGATATAGCGATACAAGGCGCTATAAATCAAATATATTTCGTTGATATACCTATATTTAAGTAGTTTCACTTTGCAGCGCAGATATGTCAATGGTATATCGTTTATGTTTATGGATGTATCATTTGAGCTTTCATTGATATATTTCCACGACATCAGTGCAACAAATGTGTTCACTGGGACACTAAGAATGAAGCGCTTAGTGCACAAATTGAACAAATGTACAAATTGTATGGCATTTGTTTCGATTTTCAGAGATTGCCAAGCTTTGCTATACTTTATACACTTAAGAGAAATATTTTTATTGTATTTATTTTCTAGTCATAAACAAATATACCCTAGATAAATAAGTATTAGTTTTCATTCCAACCCTCAGAATTATCTGAAATAGAAAAAGAACGTTACAAAAAACAAAATAAGTGGACATTTTCCTAGTGTTTTTACCCTATGGCTTATGTCTTTATTTTTGTTTTTTGACGTTTCTGTAATTAAAACTTTGGGCATTTTACCCGTAAATGAATGTTAAAAAAATCAATATTTAAAGATATCTTCGTAAGGTTGAGAAACGTTAACATCAAGTCTGATTTTTTCTAATTGTTAATACTTAGGTAACAACTTTAGCTTGGCAGTTGTCCACAGTTCGACAAGTTCCGCCTCATTCTTGTTATACATTTCGTGGAACAATTTCCATCCCTCTTTAGAACTGACGAGCAGATATTCTGAGTTTTCGGGATTCAAGTGGCTGGAATAAGCACCCATTACCAATGATTGAGACATTCGGGCCAAAATACAAAGCTAAAACAAGAAAATAAATTGAAAGTACTTGAATTATCTCGAAAATACTCTCAATAAAGAGACTTCCAGTTGGCTGAGTGGTCTTAAATCATTGTAGCCAGCAAATACCAATCCGCCCATTGATAAGTCTTCGCTGACTATTATCATGTAGGCCATTGCAATGGCAACTTCGTAGATGTAGCATGAGTGCTGAGCATCTGCAAAGTCTAAGAGTCCCACAACTTCACGTCCTTCTTTGTCGACTAGGACGTTTTGTTCGTTAAAATCACCGTGAATTAAGCCTGTAAGTTTGAACTTGTGATTTCGTCTTTATGAAAAAGCTTGTTTATGTATGCCTTGGGATAAGTTCGCTTTTTGCTGCAAAACACGAACTTCAAATTCCTCAATAACCTTTTCAATTTCCTCCTTTTTGTCGGCATCTTTTAGAACAAACATAAAGTTTCGAAGTTGTGGCACGCAGTCCAGCATCCACACGGATCTGTGATTGTAATAAGCGTCCCTTTGGAACTCCTAAAACCTGTTTTTATTTCACTGATTTTCAAAGCAATTGTTTAATTCTCGCCTCCAAATGTGTGTTTAGGTTCGCCAAAAATTGACCTATCTTATAATAAAGTTCGGGTTTTGCAACATCCTTAACTTCGTGCAAAGTATTTCCTTCAATAAACTCCAATAAACGCACCAAATGCTGCCCACTTACCAGACTCTCCATGGAATAATAACCGCCAGTTTTGGTGGCAACTGGCTGCGGGCATTTGACATTGCGTTTACCCAAGAACAAAAGCATATCGTTTTGGGCTTCAATCACGTGAGTTTTCTTCGAATCCAAGCTGTTGAGAATCTTGCACACGAATTTCTGCCCGTTTTGGTCGCAAATTTTGTAGTTTCTGTCATCGTAGCCATTCAGTTCGCTAATTTCGCGGCACTTTTTGCCGTACAGCTTTAAAAGAAACTCTTCGCACTGTGTTTTGGTGATTTTCGGGAAAATGTTGACCCCCGGGTTTAATAAATTCTGTGCGGATGACATGTTTTATTCGTGGTAAATTGTAAGCCCTATAACTGTGCGTATACTATGATAGTGTGCTAATTCTCTGAGAGTAGATTCTTAAGTGAACTATTCTAGTCATTACTTAACTTCTAAATTGATACTTTATCATGTTTATTTATTCGTTTATGGGATTATTAGATAAGGAGATTGCATGTAATATGCGAGATACTTGCAACATTTAGATGGTCTTAATTTTAAAAAATTTTACATTACATGAAATAATTTTTTATTCGGCAATGCGGATAAAACTTTAAATGTATGCAGAAAAAGTAACCAAATCATTTTTTTAATTCCTTAGAAATTAGTCATTTTGTCTTTAGATAGCAGAAGCTTTAAAAAATACTTAAAGAATGGTTTATGAAAGTATCACACTGATCGAGTTTAACGCCTTTAAGTAACAGAAGTTTATATGTAAAATAAAAAAGTTAACTAGATACCCTAAATTCTCATTTTATACAGGATGATCAGATTAGCACATGCAATCTACAAACTTTTCAATAAAAATTGTAGGTAATATTTGAAAGACAAACAGATCAAAATACAAAAGGCGATTTGAGAATAAATATTATTCATGTTATAATAACACAGTAAGGTTACTTCAATTTTTTAACTGTTCATTTACATATAAATAGCTTTTATTATAAGAACAACTCTCCTTTGCGAAGACAATGAAAAACTTTACTTGCTGTGTATACATTTTTTAACAGACCATTGCTGTCTTCCAAACGTCTGGCTTGAACCTATAACGTCAACTATAGGCTAAACAACCCGATACGTCATAATAATAGGCAAAGTGGAAAATTCTGAGCGGGTTTTCGCTTAATAACTCACTGAAAGCATCTTGCGAAAGCGCAATTATAAACAAGAATGGCTTAGCAAGCTAAACGTAATTTTTATAGCAAAATACATAATTATTTGGTTTTAAAGCAGTAATTTTTTATTGACTCGAAATTTGCATAAGAACAATTGCATAGCTTGTAATTAAGTTACAAAACATAAATAGCATGGAGAAGTTAATATTAATGACTCCTGCTGCTGAAATGTTTGGACGCCGCTCAGTCATTTGTTGGATCAAAGCGGGAAGCCTTGCCCTTCTGCTTCCCTTAATCATGAATTTATCAGAAATTTTGCAAGCAATAACCACTGATTTCTTTCCATCGTCCTGGATCCTTTCGCAAAGACCAGCCGTCATTATTGTTTGTGTCTGCGATGATATATGTATAATCATGAAACTCAAACCAAGAATTGACTTCTGTTAAAGTTTATTTTAGTTACCAGTCCAACAAAAACCCAAATGAGTACGCAGAATGCGATGAAATTCCATAATCAAGAAACAATTGAAGAACGGTTAGGACTTCTATAATGCGATAAATGCATAAGACAAACAAAAATGGCTTGATGAATAAACGTCCAAATAGAAAAACACTGTCGGACAATAAGTTATGCAAGGCAATAAACTCATCGACGAAATTCAAACTATCTGCACAATGACCGATGAAATAATTAAAAATGTTCACATTAAATGCAATATACTGATCCCTGATTTCCACCAGGATAAAATGTAGAAGTAGAGTTGTCATGCTCATTTGCGTGAATATGATCTTGGTCACATGAAACGAATAAAACCTTAAGAACAAAATCCACAGCAAGTGCTCAGCAATTCATTTAATTATATCGATTACGAAAAATGCAAAAGTCCTTAATTTGATTGTTTTAGTTTCACTTATGATCGGCTTTATTAGTTTAAAAAGGCATAACTTTCTGCGAAACTTAGTTTAATTATAAAATATACGATTGAATTTCTCCAAGCGGACCACTGAACTGCGCAGTGCGAATGTCAAAGAGCTTAAGCAAGATACGTTCTTCGGTATAATAATAAAACCCTTAATATAATTAAGGGTTTCTATATTAAGGGTTTCTCATCAATCGCAAAGTAAACTGGCGCGACATAGATCGTAAGTAATTAGGCGATGCATAATCCTAACGCGAGTAAAATCGTAATGTTTTGCACTTTCTTGTCGTAGTATGGTGTAAGGCCGTTAAGGCATACGTTACAAATAAAGGATATGAAAGATGATCAGCGAGACACTTTGAGTGAAGCATTCTTCTTTCTTATTAAGGGTATTTGACCAAATATTGGATTCAACTAATTTCATTGAAATGAATAAATACTAAGAATGTCCTATTGTTGTGTTCGAAATTAAAAATGTATAAAGATTTTTTTGTACTCATATAGTAGAAAGTAACATTTCACACAGCCAACTCAATAACTTAAACAATAAATTCACGCACGAGTGCGAAAAAAAAGCAAAAAGCATGAGTGCGTTTTCAATTTTATTTTGTCACAGGAAAGCTAGAACGCGAATTCAAAATGAGCGAAAGCGAATTAATGGGATGTGGTCAACTAAGAATTTTTCAGGCTTTAATTTTTGAATTTTTACTTCAAAATTACGTATTTTCGATTTAAATTACGAATATAATTTGATTAGTAAGACTAGTAATTTTTGCGGTTGGCAGCACTGCGCTAACATAGTAACATTACCAAATTGGACAACCAATAAGGGCAGCGCATTCACCTAACCCCAAGTTAGCAGTGAACGCGGCTGCGAAGTAGAACTTGAAGTGAACGTCATTACTACATGTCACCGGCCAATATCTCCAATTCCAAAACTCGCTACATGCATTGTCGAAAAGGCAGTGATTTTCGACAAATAGTATCACGTTTTTTTAGTTGGTGAAGTGAAAAATAAGCAAAAACTTGCCTCTTGCCCATGTTTTAAGTCTCTAAAAGTTCATGTGAGTACCCACCTTGCATTCACGAGTAATAAACTGACTCTGCGGGATGACTTAAAATGCAAATAGCGAGTTTTGGAACTCAGCTTCACAAATTAATTAACAAATTAAAAATTCGTACAAAAAGTATTGTAGATAATTCGTGCGTTCGTATTTTTCAGGCATTCGCTTTAATCGAACACTCGCTCCGCTGCGCTCCGCTCGAGCTCAAAACATCGCTTATGCCTGAAAAAAAACTTCACGCACTTATTGTCTAAATTACTATTTTTAATCCCATACAATTAAAAATTCATTTTTTGAACCATTATTTATTTATAAAACAAGCAAAGAGAATACCGTAATTAGCACAGTATTCAACCAAGTAAGTAATGATACACTTACTGTCACCTTGGGGACAACAGTTGAGCTTCGTCGCACTCACTTTTAACTTTCATCATTAAAAATCGCATTCGTTAGCATATCAATTTATAGGATTGAGAATGACTTAGAACTTCTAATTTTTCTTTTCGAAGAAGTAGTATAATTTGGAGTTAAAGCGGTAATTTTTTTATTTACCCGAAAATTGCATAATAACAATGGCATAACTTGAAATTAAGTTACAAAACATAGAAAGCATGGAAAAGTTAATATGTATGGATGACTCGTGCTGCTGAAATGTTTGGACGCCGCACAGTCATTTGTTGAATCATATAGGTAGCCTTTCCCTCCTTCTTCCTTTTTTCATGAATTTGCCAGAAATTTTGCAAGCAATAACTACTGATTTCTCGCCTTCGTTCTGTATCCTTTCGCAAAGACTGACAATCTTTATTATGATGATATAAA
>JARJDY010041222.1:0-10095 GCA_030264615.1 Cypha longicornis
TATAAAGATGCCAATTGGCTATCTGTAAAAGGACACATTTGGCTTTCTGTAACAGTACTCATATCACTAGTTTTAGCTGAGTGTATTTTTCCTTCACTTTTTTTTATTTTCTGTTCAGGTAACTCTTTTATTTCTGCTTTTGTTTCAATAACTAATTTCTGATGGTTTTCTGGTAATTTTAATGGTATTAGAATATCATTATCTTTACCATCACAATCTATAGAAGAAAGTGCACAGCTTTCTAGTTCAGGTTCAGTTTCTAAAGTTGAAGCAGAAGTTGTAGTCATATTTTCTGTGGATTCAGCAACTTTGCAAGATTGAAATTTAATTTCTTGTATTGTCACTATCTCCTCAGTTAATGGTTCTGTTGGGTCATTATCAGTTGCAGATATTAAATTATCTGTCGAGCACTCAGATTCTTCTTTATTTTGCTCCTTATCAGCTTTCGAGCTTGAATGTTGTCCTTTGTTTCTTTTCTTTTTCTGAAAAATTTTCCATGTAGAAATATACGCTAAATAAACGGCGAAACTTACTGATTTGATTTGAGGCTTTTCCAATTCCTCCATTGTATAATTTTGATAAAATTTATACCTTTTAAACCATTAAACTAGAATAATTTATTTATTTGCGTCGAAAACTTTTTTATGACAATTGGAGAAAGAAAGGGACTTTACAAAACAAAACATTCACAAAACAGCTGATCAGTCAAATCAAAGACTCGCTCGACTCGACTTTGTCAATGCTCAAATCAAGATCTCGTGTTTGTGATATCTTGGCCTTGATCTTCACGAGTCCGAGAACGAGCGGAGACTCAATTGAATGTAAACACTCCAACAGTTCAACTACAACCCAAACAGCAACCCGGACTTTTGAAAGAGTGTTTGTTTGGGCGATGCATGGTTTTATTTTTGCTTGCTTTTAGAACATTAAAAACGATAAAAACTCATAATACTAAAATAAGTGATATAAGAAAAATTTTACGGTTGATTGATATACTTTTCTACTTTAAATTCCTGCGTTTTAATTGTTAAGAAATGCCAACAGGATTTAACACGTAAGTTCCAATCCAGAAAAGCAAAGTTTTCCATCTAAAAATATCAATTTTCTCTTGAAGCCCATCTTTTGGCACAGCCACTGGTGGACTTGCTGGTGGTTTTGGTGCTCCTAATACAAACCTCTCATTTGGAGTCCCAGCGCAACAAAATAATCCTGGTAATCAAACAAGAAATGTTCAATGTTCACTTTTATTTTATGTGTGATTTTATGTTGTAGGCCTTACAATCGGCACTCCAGCTTCAACAGCAAATGCTGGATTAACATTTGGTACTCCAGCCACTAGTAATCCCAATACAGGTTTTGGAATAGCCTCCACAACTCCTCAAACTCAAAACATGGGTTTTGGTGCTACAAACACTGGTTTTTCATTTGGAACAACTCCTAACACAACTAGCCTGTCATTTGGGGCCAGTAATATTGGCAGCACTTACCAGGCACCTAAACCAGGGCTCCTATTTGGAACTGCAGCCACATCACAAGCTCCAGCTTCAACAGGAACTTTTGGCCTGGGAACTGCAGCTGTTCCAGCCACAACACAAGCCACCGGCTTTTCATTTGGAACCTCAACAGCAACAACAAATGCAAGTACTCCCAGTTTAGGTTTAAACTTTGGAACAACAATGACGAGCACACCCAATTTATCTTTTGGATTGGGTAGTGCTTTGCAAACAACAGCTACAAGTGTTGTTTCAAGTGCAGCTCCAGTGGGTCTGGGAGGCATTGCAACTTTGACACCCTCAACAGCTGCCTCTGATCAGTCAAAGACAGAGCAGGCAGCCAAAGATCAACACTTGCCCAATGAGCTGCAACTGACGGTGGATAACTTCAAGAATTTTGTGAAACAGCAGAAAACTTTTAGTTCCGACATTGCTAGATATTCCTTAAAAGAGTTTCGCAAAGTCGAAGAGGACATCAGTATAGTGACAAGTCTACTGAATGAGGTGGAGAAACAACTACAGACGAACAAAAATACTGCGGAGAAATTAAAGTACGACACTGCACGCGGCCTGCAACAGGTGGAGATTGCTCAGAGAACGTTCGACACGCCGATTGGGCTGCAGTATGAAAATACAGCGCCCCTGAATTTTTTCATAGAGCTAGTTGAACAGTTCGGGAGAGATATGCAGAATCTAAAGAGTCAAATAGAAAGCACGGACAAGTACGTTAAAACTCACGGGAAATCAGTGCCGTTAACGTCACAAGATTTGTGTGGAGGCATGAGACGCATTCACGAAACGTTTGTCTCTTTAGCCGGCCACTTGCAAACAGTGCATTCGCAAGTGGAAGCACAGAAGGAGGAATACTTGAACTATCGAAAACATAATCTCAACGATGGCACGAATGTGTTCGACAGTTCCAAGTCGCAGATGAATGCCATCGATCGGATCCTTAGTTTCACTGTCAATCAGCCGCCGATTTTAGCTTCGGGGCCGACGCCTTTTGGGAATATCTCTCATCCTTCCGTGATTCAGCAGCAGGCGGCCACTCAAAATAATCCCCCAACGTACCAGCAGGCTAGCAGCACTTTTGGAGGTGATTTTTGGCATATATTTTTTAACGTGATTCATGCCAGCAAAATATGATAGTTATTTTGCTAAATTTTGGTATTTTTTTTATTATAAAAGGACTTTGGAGTTCTCTAGGAACGATTCAGCAAGGAACATCGTTATTCGGGGGCTCTACCACTTTCAATCAGGGAAGTAACGCCTTTGGAACTGGTACGTCAAGTTTTGCGCTGCAAAAACCGCCGACTGGAGCCAAAAGAGGTAAACAATAACAGTTAAAAATCATTAAGAGCAAATCTTTTCATTAGAACTGTTCATTTATTATAAACGGTAATTATATAAGAACTTGTAAACAGATAAACTGTTTTTACAGAAATTACTTTTTTACTAAATTAATTACAAAAATCATTTTACAAAAAAAAATGTGTGTGAGTTTCCTTGTTTGTGATCAATTCTTCGGTTTGACGCAGCAGGCGTCGCCAGTGGCCTTATGCGTGGCATCACATGCGGCCCCTTTGCCGCAACACGACCCATTTTCGCACTTGGTATTGGTGCAACATTTGGCACCCGGTTTAGTGCACTTAGCATCGCAGCTGTCTTGGCTGTTTTTCTCAGGCATTTTGCACTCCATTTTAGTTTTGGTTTTGCTGATTACTTTTTTTAAAAGTTCTTCTTAATTTATTTTACGTATTTTTCACTTGACAGTGTTGAATTGATTAACAGGTATTGATGAACGTGTCCCTTACTTATATACCAAGCTTGGATAAGTATAAATATTTATCATTTAAAGCATATTTGACTTAGATAAGATTAGGAAATTTTACATTTACACAGCGCCGACTTGTATAACAGCTACCAATAGCTGAAAGGCATCTTCAATGTATCTACAACTGTTGGCCGCCTGGAAATATTCCAAATGTTATTTAGATACCGCGTGAATCACTTACTGTTCAATATTTAAATACGAAAGCATGATTATTGGGCAAATTTATGGAAAGCAAACAAGTGCAAATTCAGGCTGGAGGCACAGATAAAAAGAACGAATAAATTAAAGCTCGAACGCAACAATCCCTAATTTTGTTCGCTGTATCTTGCGAACAAAATGCCTTTTTGGGTGAGAAACTACATATAGTATATTAAGTTCAAATTATAGTACAGTCATTTTAGAAAAAAATATGACTTCTGATATAGCAAATTATACCCATTTTTTTACGTAATCGATTAATGAAAATATGAAAAATCGAGAACGACTGCACCAGGGCGTAAAAAGTTATTCAAGATCGAAGCAAAAAAAAAACGTTTTTTGCGAATATAATGATTTCTATGACTCGTATGCCAATTTCTTCGGTGTCGTACTCAATATTAAGTTATTTGTTCTGAAAGTATCTGTTATTAACACTATAACAAAGCTTAATCTACAGTCAAAATATTTCAATTTCACCCTACTTCTGGGACACCCTGTATAAATGAAAGATTATGAAATTTTGCACAAAAATGATCTCTTCCATTTTAATTGTACGACTAACGGTTTAGGCAAAAATATGCTTTGAAGTTTCCGTGCAATGCATATGTACTTCTATTTTATAAATCATGTCGTTTTTCTCGAAAACAATAAGTTGAATCTTTTTGGGATAAAATAGTGTACCAAATCCCAACCTGGCGCATTTGGTGGTAACCATGACAACATCCAAATCTTGCTGGAAACAGCAGAAATTGAAGTTACCTTTAAAATTAAGTTGATTGCGATTCCGAGTTTTCAGCAAGATATGGATGTTACTATAGTAACCACTAAATGCACTCTGTTGGATTTAGGTACACTAGTTTTTATCTCAAGAAGATTCGACATATCGTTTTCGAGAAAAACGACATGGTTAATAAAGTAGAAGTATGTACGTATGCCTTTGCCTAAACCGTTCATTCAAAGAAAAAAAAATGAAAGATATAATTTTTGTGCGAAATTTCATTATCTTTCATTTGTGTACTAACTTTAATTTGCCTCCCAGCAGTGGAAATCATGATATTCGCAAGAAAACATTTTTCTTAACTTTGACCTTGAATAGCTGTTTTTGTCCTGGTGATTTCGTTCTCGATTTTTTATATTTTCGTTAAAACATTTAAATAGATCGATTAATAAGAAAAAATGAAAAGAAGTTAGAATGTTAGATCATGAAGTCTGATTTGACTGGACTATTAGATGAGTAGAGAGTGCATCCACAACGTTTCGCTATAAATTTTGAGATCTTTACGTTATAAAAAAACTCAGACAAATCATGATTTTCCTTTTTTTTTCGTGCGTCCACCTTAAACGAATCGATGGAAACTTACCTCCAAAAAGATGTTCGTTATCAGATCGTTAACTTGCTTGTCGCTCGTCGAGTCGTTATTTGCAAAGCACTTTAATGTTGCCGAGTATTTATTTGACAAGATTGTGATTAGACCGGATAAAGCAGAAGTCAGCCTACGTGATCAAAAATTGTCGTTTAGTTCTCATTAAATCTAAAGAAACTAATCATAACTTACTGGACCAAACTATCAGCTTCATCAGCAGTACTTCTTCTTTCTTTAACCAGAAGCAATTCCCCCGCTTTATGATATTGTTCAACAGCCATTGCAGTGATTTTTGCCAAATTTTCAATGGAGTTCAGATGGACCTCCTCAGCACTGCTCTGTGCTTGATGTTCTTCATTCCATTCGAGAGCGTTTTCAAAAGCACTCAGCAATTTTACATAACTGATTTGAACATTAATGTCATTCACAGCACTCGATATCTTTTCTTTGATCGTATCCAAATCCGAGCTTTCGTCTTCAAAGTCTTCTTTATCCAACTCGCACAGTTCTTTAATTTGGTCCATTGTTTCTTGAATTTCTTGCACATCACTCGAACCCGAAGAAATCAAAGAGTGCAATTTAATTTCGCACTGTTTCGATAACATTTCTAACGCCTCCAAATGAACCAGACCTTGATAATCATCAAAAATGCTTTCATAGTTGGCCTTTTTAGCAAAATGTTGTTTCTCGCGCTCTTTGTTCTCTTCCTCTGCTTTCTCCATAGCTTCGCGAAGAATTTGCGATAAAACAGGTTTATCGGAGCCTATTTTCATAAACGCCCGCTTTTTCTTCAGTCCGGGATCATTTTCTTGTAGCACCTCCATAGTCTTTTTCCCAATTGTTTCCAAAGTGTCCAAACCGCCTGTTATCACTTTGGTTCCGGTACTTTCGACCAATTTCGTTATTTTCGACACGCTGGGAGCCCAAGTCCCAACGAAATCGAACGGCATTCCTTTATTGTCATCTTTTTCTTCTATTGCTTGTATACTTTGGTCGTTCGTCTCTTTAAGTGCGTCTAGTTTGTGAAGCCTGGCCAATTCTTCCGGATCAGGCACGCCTATACTTGTTTCTAGGACATTGTTGAAGCCAGTTGAAACAGTTGAAGTGATATTTGCAGCTGTTGAGAGCACAGTGTTGATACCCCAATTGCCCCAACTTGACCAAGTGGCATTGTTATCAAAGTTGTCACCCTTGTTTTTATCTTTAAAAGAGAGGTTTGAAAGTTGATCTTCAAGGCTAGCAGTAGGTTTTGGTGTTTCTAATGTATCCCAGTTTGATTCCATTTCATTCCAAAAACTTTCTTCTGATTCATCTGCTACAATCTTTGTTATTTTCTGTTTAGCTGATGAATTATCAACATCCCACGACTCATTTTCTGCCCATAAGTCTTCTGTTTCATCATTTAAATTTTCACTTAATTTTTCAATTATTTCAACAGTTTCTGTTACTTCTAGTGGTTTTGAAGCAGGTTTTTTTGGTCCTTCAGTAGTTGCAAGTTCAATAATATTATCTAATCCCCAATCTTCTTCATTACCCCATAAACATTCATCAGTTTCATCAACCTTAATGTTTGCTTGAGTATTTCTTTCAGTTTCCCCAACATTCTGTTTTTCTTTGACTAATTCAATATTTTCTTCAACATTGGGCTCTTTTGTTTCCAACTCTTTAAATCCTTTGTCAATTTTTTCCACTTTTTCTGGATTATTATATTTTAACTGTGAATTATCAGTGGCAAGAGTAAAATCTTGTGTAATATGTTCTCCAGTTTTGGGCTGAGCATGGACATTTATATCTTTAATACTTGATTGCTCAACTATGCTGGCTAGTTTCCCTGCCAAAGACTTTTCTGTACACTTATTTTGTTCATTAGAATTATCTTCATTAGAGTGTAGAGAAGCTGAGGAATCATTATCGTCGCACTCGTAAAACTCATCACTTTCATCTGAAGAAGTGTCCATTTTCAAATTGTGTTTTAAAGGCTCCTCAATAATTTGAAGTTATAAATTAAAACGCCTAAAACGTATTATTTAAAATAAAGTATTACAAACATACCAACAAAAGTTGCTAACTCTACTATCTATCCATAAATTGCAAATATTGAGGCAAAGAATAATTAATTAGAACGTGAGAAAAATTAACAATCATTTGGTACAATCCTTATGTTTACGTGTCAAGCTGTCAAATGTCAAAATCAAACGCTGTCAACTGTACCACCTGATCTTGACAGATGTGGAAGTAAAGGCAACTGCTTAGGGCAACTGATTCAAGAATTAAAGTGTTTTATGCTTTTGCGTTTCAAGATAAGATGTCTCTGCAACACAAAAATTGAAAAAATTCTTGAAAACAATTATTTATTTCTGTTATGAGCAATATCGTGTAATATTACGCTCATTTAATTCCAAACTTTGCACTTCATTCAATTGAATTTTACTTCATCATTAATGTCTTTAATTTCGAGTTTTCAGTTCAAGGGCTAAAAATTACTGTTTTATACTTTTTTCCAAATCTTCTAGACGAAAAACCGGCAAAAAAATATGTGAATTACAAAACGCGGCATTAAATCGAATGGAATGCGGCCTGTGGCTGTGTGGGTCGGGGGAACGAGAAGAGCATTCCATTCGCATAACTGCGTTATAAATTCGATTTCTTAAAAAAAATAAAAAACGAAAATGCCAAGATGGGCTGAGAGATCTGGCGGACATCGTTTTTATAATATTATGTCGTCTATACTGTGTTGCTATGACGACCCGACTACCGCCTTATTTGTGCGCGTATGTTTGAAACACGCAAGTATAAACAAAAATGGCGCTCGCAGTCGCGTAATAAATTCATTCCTTCCTCAGACATTAGGAAAAATAAAAAAGTGGTCGCACAGCTATACTGAATACTCTAGCTAGCTACTGAATGCAGTTATTGCAGAAAAGAAAATTGAATTGGCGTCGAAAGCGCGCACACACCTCTTCAGTCCACGCTAGTTGCTGGTAAAGTTAAGTCGCTCTTCCTCCTCTGCTCGGTCGCTCGTGATTTTGTGAAGCGCTTCGCGCGTCGTCTCTTCGGCTTCGAACTACTGTGAATGTGTAGTACTTACTACACATGCACACACGTACATGTGGTGAAACATTCACGCAACTCGACTGCCTTAGTAGTGGTTGTAGTAGTAGTGTAGTAAAAAGCACGCACACATGCAGCCAGCTGGATGTATGTTCCTTACACACACTGTGTGGTGAAGTTGCGCGCTGTGTGTATGGGAGTGTATCGGTGTACTCGTGTACTCTAGAGCAGCAGTAACATTCCTTTCCCGAGGCTGCACATTTTGATTGGCTGGAGAGAGAGCTGACGTCAGGAGTGCGACCGCTCATGATAATATGTGGTATTCAACATGGCCGAGGAGTAGTTAGTAGTGCGTGTACCAGTTGCTTGTGGATTTTTGTTCGGGCTCCAAAGAAAAATCAAAAATATTCAATTAGAACTAGTGGCGGTGCACAAAATTAGTATGCCTAGGAAGAGAAACGGTGAGATACCGTTACCCGAGGGCTGGGACTTTGCTAGGGATTACGATGGGAAAGTCTACTTCATTGATCACATATCGAAGAAAACTACATGGATTGACCCGCGCGACAGGTAAAACTTCACTAATAAACTTTATATTAAAATTAACTTCATGTATTTACGCTATACATTGTAAATGTTCTTTACTTTTCCCATTCTTTTATTTTTAATCTAAAGTAAACTCAAACTCAGTCATATGTTATTCATGACCATACTTATTAGAATCCTCAGCATTTACCTGTGCTTTCTTCAATATTTATAAGGATTAGCTGCTCTTAATATCCATATATGCGATCATCTTCATCCAAAGAGTATTGAAGGGTTATTTATACACGTGCTTTATGCTTAATATGTATCCAAGTGCTCACCTAAACCTAACCATCACTATGGCAACAGGCTAACAATTCGTGGTAGCGGTGTTAAACTCTTCTGTTTTCCTTATATTTTTGAAGCTCATTTTTTAATGATTTTTAAAGACTCTTTATTTATTAGAGTTTATAATTATCTAGGTATGAATTTATCAAGAACAAGAACAAAATATCATAAAAACTGTTTGTTAGTTTGACCTAAAATCTTTAAATTAGGCTACTGCCCATTTGAAATTTGAAAATTTCAAAAAACCGGTTCAGGCTTAGGTGAGCAAAGGAGAAAGTGTTAAAAGTATACTGTATTAACGAAAGTTTACAATTTTTTTCCGTTAAAAACTTTTGCCAACGCTTATTCAACATGATCGTTGAAGCCGCAAGGGCCTCTTGGGGCTGCTTAGCATTGCTATCTCATCTGGCTATAGCAGGTTGTGTGGTGCCCTCATCTCGTTTTATATGGTTGGTGGTGTATACGTTCGGCTATGCGCTTGTAGAATGTCGATGCACCTGCGATTTGTTTACATTTCGGGGAATAATGAGCGAGTCAGCCTCGAATTCCGCAACTATAAAGAAGGCACCATGCTTGTTATATAAAACCCAAAACTGATTGCTCTTGTTTCCTTTTGCCAAAAAAAAAACAATTATGTATGTATTGTTTTAAACTTAGTGACTTCGAACTTGTTCAAATTTTTCCATTGCTTATTTTTTTTATGCATGCAATATTTTGGCAAATTTATTTGTGTTTCTGGCTTCATCATATGTATATGTATGTTGCATTTCTCTAACCCATACTTTCCCTTTTTCATTTATTTGATAAAACCCCGGCGGTTTGATTCAAAATGGTCGTAGCGTCGAATGTCAGTAGAGTGGAAGTATTCTATAATTAACGAAAGCATCCACAAACTTCGCGCGTAAAGCCTTTAACTTTTATATACGTAGATACGTACAATTGGGCTTTTGTTTTACTTAGTTGTTTAGTTCATAGTAAATTCCCATTGTATTTTAGTATGCGCTCGATTATTTTGAAATCATTTTAAATAATTAATAGGGAACCTCTGTGCCGTGCAATTGGCGAACCACTTTAATCCATCTTTAAAATTCACTTTTTCTTCTGGTTCGGTTTCGAGCTCAAAAATATTCATGACCACAATCACAATACCCTATATATTTCCTCATATATAAGCACTAAGCGCGTTCATGGGAATAAAAAGGTTAAAGAGACCTTTAACTATTAATAAAGAGAATTTAAATATTAAAAAAAAATTCTTTTAATAGAATTTAAAATCGTAGAC
>JARJDY010041268.1:0-10385 GCA_030264615.1 Cypha longicornis
GTACACGCTCGGTAATCCGCTGCTCGGTGATCCGAAACCTTCGCTAATCCGCCGTTTTTAGTCCACCCGGCACGGCACTAAATGCTCGGCAGTCCGGCGTTCTTAGCCTTTTTTCGCGACTGTCCATTCAGTAATCCGACAATGTGGTTTATAATGCTATTTAATTTTTCTAAGTGATCGGTAATCCGCCGTTTTTACTAATCCGACGTTGCCGAAAATTTTTTGTGTCGGATTACCAAGCGCCTACTGTACTTTACCGAACAAATGGTGCAAAATTAAAATCTTGCGTTTATTTTGGGACACCCTTAATAAACAAGAAAAAGTAAATTTAGAGAATAAATTATAGCTGCGAAAATCAATTGAAAAGACGAGCAATTTACTTGAAACTCGGCCGATGTAGATTCGACAGGTCTGGCCACTATCATTCGCACATGCACGCCACATTGCCTCAAGACAGAGGCCACTTGTTCGGAGCCAAGTCCTCTGAGGTTCACTTCGCCAATTTGCAAAATGTGATCTCCACTCTGCAGCCTGCCATCCTGGAAAATTAATGACGATGTTGCACTTTCCAATGGAAATGCACGGCACGCAATTTGCCCCGATCAAAAACTTACACGATCTGCCACTCCACCAGGAACAATGGTTTTCACGACAACTCCCGTGCTCTTACCACCGATTATGCCAAAGGCTAGGCCAGAGCCGTCGTTTATCAAATCGATTACCTCCACTTGAGCCCAATCGGTGTTCAACTGCGGGATTAATTTACCATAATATGCGTGGCTAAAGGGCCTAATAACTATAACACACATACCACCATTATTGTGTTTGATCCGGGTTGCCTTTGTAAATTGGTTGTTGCGATGGCTGGGAAGGGTAGGAACCATCGCGTCAACGCTTACGCGATCATAGATATATAAATTACATTTTCAGTCTCAATTCCTATGGCTTTGCATTTGTGCGCGATGTCTGATAAAGATACAAATTCGGGATTCAATTGAGTTTGGTTCACGTCAAGAAAATGCATGGTTGGTATTTGATTGCAAATATTCGGAATGGTTGCGTCGGAGTTTGTTGTTTGTTATTATTAGATGGAAATATAAATAGAAAAGCGAAAATTTCATTTTGAATAGCGCGACCCATAAATTTCTCATATTTCTATAGGTATATGACTTCGTTTACGACTGCTTCCATGAAGGAAAACGTATTTCCAACAAGCTATATGTCCCTATACTCGTGCAATCAATCATAAACAATCAAAATGAATCAAATATCAAATTGGTAATTATCTTTTCCACCAGCTGGAATATTAATTGCGTCTGAATTAATTGCCATTTGAGCAATTATTTTCTGCGTGAAAAGGAAAATGGGTGTAAATATTTGCAATCACGTTTGTTCTATCCAAATAAACGTAATTTAATTTTTACCAGTCTTTCCATTTTACGTAAAACAAATAAAGATCAATCGAAAAAATTTTACACTCTTCCTCGAAAACATTTATTTTTCAACAGCGAAAAAAAATAAAAATGATTAATCACAAGCTGAAACACAAATGGCTATTAATTAAAACTAATTGCGTAAAAAGGATTAACGGCAACTAAAGGGTTGTTTATGTAAGCCTTTGGGGACATTGGTATAAATCGTTGAAAAGCTGCACGACGTGTTTTGCACAACACAAACGATTGTGATCAATATTTCTCACCTGTTTACATGTTCGCAGTAAAATGCGCGGCCCACACACACGTTTTAAACAGTGCGATTAAGACCGGCACAAGGGAAAACAATGTCCTTATTGATTATTTTTACATTGTATCTCCTCTCTATGGCTAAATTCTATTAGTATTCTATTAATGCGTTTGGGTGAACATTTTCCAGCAAATACATTGGGCGACGACGGTGCATTAGCAGGAAATCACTTGCGTTTATTCATTGCGGACGGTGAAACAGTCAGCAGGAAACTGAGAGAGAGCTGCCGTGGAAAATTCGCTCCTGCGCGATGCTGCGTTTTCCTTGATCTTTTCCGATATTTTTTCTGCCCAAACTCGTGAAAATGTGCGGGGGAGGATTCCTTGGCAGTTTGTTTACCAAATGGCTTTTTCGGCGGGAAATATTCCGCATTTTAACTTTGATTCTATAGTTTTTTGTCAACTTAAGATAAATAATTTTTTGTAATTATATTATGAGTAAATATTAAAGTTTTTTTATTGTAAATCAACCCTCTGAAAGATAAAGTTTCGGTTTTAATTGCATTTGAGGTGATTTTCCCAAGGGAAAGTGGAGAAATTACGCTGGGAAAACCCAGGATTCTTTGCATCTCACCTACAATCGCCCTCCATATTAAAACCGCGCGAAAGATAACCTCAACTAGCAACAACAGATGGCGTATTTTCATTTTCGATTTCGAAATAATGAGGTTAGGAAAATTGTTTTTATTCCCATCGCGTTGGGGTTGGAAGTTTTTTACTCGGTTTTTAAATTAAAAAATGGAAAACACAGTTTTCACCAAGATGCAAAAGTACGACAAACTGGAAAAAATAGGCGAGGGAACCTACGGAACAGTTTTCAAAGCGAAAAATCGCGAAACAATGGAGATTGTTGCTCTGAAAAGAGTTCGTCTGGATGATGACGATGAAGGTGTCCCTTCTTCGGCCCTTCGGGAAATCTGTCTCCTAAAAGAACTGAAGCACAAGAACATTGTGCGTCTCTACGATGTTCTACACAGTGACAAGAAATTAACACTTGTTTTTGAACACTGTGATCAGGATCTGAAAAAATACTTCGACAGTCTCAATGGTGATATTGATCCTGATGTGGTTAAATCATTCATGTTCCAATTACTGAGAGGTCTTGCTTTTTGTCACAGTCATAATGTGTTGCATAGAGACTTGAAACCACAAAATTTGCTCATCAATAAGAATGGTGAACTGAAACTGGCTGATTTTGGCCTAGCTCGAGCTTTCGGTATTCCTGTTAAGTGCTATTCCGCTGAAGTGGTCACACTATGGTACAGACCACCTGATGTACTATTTGGGGCCAAACTGTACACAACTTCCATTGATATGTGGTCTGCTGGCTGCATTTTTGCAGAGCTTGCTAATGCAGGTCGACCTTTATTTCCTGGAGCTGATGTAGATGATCAATTAAGGAAAATATTTAAGCTTCTGGGAACACCAACTGAAGAAACATGGGCCGGTATGTCTGCATTACCAGATTACAAACCTTTTCCGATGTATCAGCCAAACATGAGTTGGTCTCAAGTCGTTCCGAAACTGGGCAATCGAGGTCGGGATTTATTGCAAAGACTTTTGATTTGCAACCCTACACAAAGAATGTCTGCTGATGATGCTATGATGCATGCTTATTTTAGTGATTTAAACTCAGCTATTAAGAATGATAAATGTTAATTCTACTGTTTTTTTTACTTGATTTTTAATTCTAGTCCTCATTGAAATATTTAATGTTTGTTTTGTGATACTGATAATTTAAATCTAAGGGTCAAATAAAACCAGTGAAACATTTTCATAATATTTATACTGCAACTAAGCACAATCTTTAATAACATATGGACACAAAAACACCGGATTTATTTCATAATAATATATAATTTGTGTTTTCTCGATTAAGGATATTAATTAATAGTAGTTATTCATGTGATGGACCACACACGAAACCTTTCATTTTGCATGGCAATTACTTATACAATACTCATGTGTGTAAATCTATAACAATATATATATATATTTTTAAAATTCTTTTAATTGCATCTCTATGACCTTAAAGGTGATAACATTAATCTGGGGTCTGTTCTTCAGCATGCTCAGAATGGATAAAATGCAGTTAAATTAAACTTAAATATAAAGTAAGTAAAAACTGAATGTTACTAAGAATGCTACTTTTTAAATCAGTTAATGCTAAATCAGTATTTTTTTAAATTTATTAAACATAAAGACAACACTGGTAAAATAAAAAGGAAATTTGTAAAATTGTAAAATGAAGGAAACGAAGAATTGCTTTATCACACTTCACTTTCTTATAAAATAAAATAATGTCAGTCTTTTCTTAATTAAATAACATTCTTTCAGATGAAGTGTGGCTAGAAAGTAACAGGATCAAATTTATATAACCTAAACTAACCTAAGACTATCAACAACAGTGTCGAGGTTAAACCAATCAAATAAAACTCTAACTTTCATTAATTCACGCACAGACTCTTCTTGCTTTAACATTTAAAACACATACATAGTAGTAATTCAAGAACCTAACTTAAATTATACAAAACAGTTTTAGTTTATTAATAATTAAGTATTATTTTGCAACTTTAATTTTGTTTCCTTTCAAGAGAAGCATAGCAATTATTTTTGGTGAATCTCAGCATTGTAGACTTAAATATCTATAGTATTTACTGGTGTACTAGACTTTAATGTGATTCAAATCTGCTATTTATTGCCTCAATCGAAAAATGACGCGATTTTTATCAAAAATGAGAGTGAACGCAAAGCAAATATGTGTTAAACCACAATAGCATTTTTTTGCATTGAAACGTAAAACACATCAAGGTTTCTTTATTTTGCATCATATTATAGAAGCGTTCCTGTCAATGTTTCAAGTATCGCAGTTAAAAATAATCATTTATATACCTCGTGCAAAATCCACCGATCCTTTAAAATCCATTCGTTCAACTTTGACTCGTTTCGTTGGTTCTCTTCTCCAAGTAGCGCTTCCTGGCCGAGTGCAACATGTGCTCCTTGCGTTTGCACAGGATCCGTTCCCGTTCTTCAGGGCTCTTTGAAAACCTACCAGTGACACTTTCCCTAAACACCCCAAAAACAAAACGAATTTAAAATTACATAGACTCAATGTTTAAATGACTTACTGTTCCATGGGAGCTGTTGAAAAATCATCCCACTTTGAAACGGATGCTGGAGGTAGAGGCGCCGAAATACTCGACGAAGAACTAGAACTAGTAGCGGGAGAAAGGGAAGGTGAAGGTTCCGGCTCTCGGTAGATTGCAGACTGCACCAGTCGACCTTCCAGAATATTGTCAGCGGTCAGCTCCACTGACCGAGTATTCCTCAAGTCGTCCATAATCACCGGCAACGACATGTGCGGAAAGAGTTGCTGCACTTGCCTTGCCATCGCGTCCAACTGAGAGTTTTGGGCGTCCGTCGTTCGTACGTGTTGAGCTGGACGTACTTCGACGAAAAGACTCGGTAGCCATGACACATATCTTGAGCCTGAAACGTTACAATAAAGGACACTTTAATTACAAAAAATAAAACGCTTCGCGAAGGTTTATTACCATCGAAATGAAAGAAATGATTGACTTCCCTCCGCTCGGGCTGTGGATTGTCCGTGTTGAGCTCTGCCGGATCCATGCGAGATGTGGGCACACGATTTTGAATACTCAAAGCGTGTCGGCACGTCGGACACGATGTGTCTTGCTCCAACCATGATTGCAGACATGTGCTGTAATAATTGCGTTAATTCACGAAAATTTCTCGATTTGAATATTGATTTACTTGTGAAACAGGTGACCGCAAGGCAATTTCCTCGCCGCTTCCATTTTCTCCCAGCAAATGGCGCAGTTGTCCGAGTTCTTGGTCAGCTCTTCAGCGGTTGCCATCAAATAACTGTAAACGTTTTCATTTCATATCGCCAATAAAGTGGTATTAAAACAAAAGTTAATAATTACTTTCGTTCCAAGTGGTTGCGCACCCAAAGATAATTTCTATGCTTCTTCAAATGCCGTTGGATCTCGCGGAACAAGTAGCGCAATTGCATGCAGATGACCAAACTGGCCATGGACAGGAAAATATTACTCCAGAGTAGCATGTGCACGTGATGCATGAAATCAATGACCAATGCGGTCAGCTCGAAGCCCAATTCTATGTAATAAGAGATCGCACCTCGTTTCTCCCAAACTTTGCCATTGTCTGCGGCGCCGCTTGTCTGCGACAAACTGCCCTCGTGTCTCACTTCGTACAAGTGGAAACCATACCGCAATATTACGTGCATTGTTCGGATTGTTAACAAAAGCACCTGCATTTTTACGGATTGCAATTGAAATCGATTGTTGCAAAAAAAAAAATTATAACTTTCTTACCTCTGGTACCATGAATGCAAATATATTAAACCCTATGAAGAACCAAATGAAAACAGTAACAATCAGCATGATTCCTGAAATGGCCAACACACAGACGAGCAACCCTAATAATTTTACATGTTTCCAAATTGGTATTGTTGAGGAGAAAGACCACTGAAATGAGAGCATTTAGATTTTTTTTTAAATCTGCTTTGGGTCGTACATATTCAAATCTATCCTTGGTAAGTTGAGCAATCATCTGAAGGAAGCCCAAAAGGGCGAACCACGAACACCACAAGAGAACTTCTTCGACATATTGGACGTTGATGACGCCGAAGATGAAGATGAACTTGGCGAAAATGAAATTCCAAAAGTTGTCTTTCAGCTGCTGCTGTTCGGACACTCGCAAGTCTCCGAAGACCATCTTCTGGATGCACCTGCCCAAGAGGATCAGCCCGCAGACTGCCATATTAATCAGCACCTGCAAATTGGGTGAAGGAAATCAAAATTTAGCTTAAAAAATTTACAAATTGTAAATTTCCCTTACAAAAAATATTAAAAGCCCAAGAAACGTTAACCAACCCCCTTCGTCAAACAGTAAGTAAGGCAGTTTTAAAAACCAAAAGAGCAGCTTGCATAAAAGTTCAATAATTTTCATTTTTCCTAACCATTGGGTTAGCCTGTTTTTTTGGCATTTTTGTCAATTTTTAAAATCATTAAACAACAAAACCATAGAAAAATGCAAAAAAATTATCGCTTTCGCATAAGTTCAAAATTCGTACGAACATAGATAAGATAAGGTTTTTAAAAAGGAAAGTTCACGTAAGCACATAGGAATAGCTAGTTTGCAAAACTTTTTAGCACTTTAACTGAGACCTGATAATTTAATTAGCTAAAAGTGCATGTTTATGCATTGTAGGTAAAAATAATGAAAAATCTAACGATGTTGAAAGTTCTTAGGGGATTTCATTAAAAAACTTTTGTCATCATTTTTTGTAGTTAATATCCTTAGGAGTACGTGTCAGGTTACGATCACGCCACGTAATGTCGAATACTCTGTTAATCTTTAACATCATTAATGTAGTGTCCTTTTCCAATGCCCTATATTATTATGCACAATGATGAGAACGAAAGGTCGGGGAAAAATATATACGAAGTAACTACATATTTTGTAAATTACACAGTATCAATAATTCCCAAGCGAGTATTGGAAATCAATAATAGTTAATCAAATATTCAAATCAATTATTGGACGACTTAAAGCATTGAAATAAAAACTGGCCATATTTTCAAATATTATCATTTTTTAAATACATAGATAAACGTACTAATTATAACTCATTAAATTATCAATTTGCACAATGGCCGCGCAAAACGTAAATATTTGCAGAAAAAATAAAGATAAATTATATGTATTTTTGACATTCTGTCAGCATATTGTTCATAACATTTTAATTATCTTAGTAACATTGTACAATCTGGACCATTTCAAGCTGTAATATTGTATCTAGGTTAATTTTTTAATGAAAAACTGTATGCACGGATACTTGATTTGAAATTAATTAAATATAATTATAATAAAAGGTCATTAACCACCGAAGGAATAATTTAAATTGCCATGTTATGTGGCTCTAATTTAAAAAACCTCAAAATATAATTTAACAATCATTTTAAAAATATGCAGAGATTGACACGTCCGTAAATGTATAGAATTCACTGCAAAACTGTTAATTATAACGAAGAATGTCAAAATATAGGAACTGTGGTTTTTTTAACGTGTGGCATTCGCAATCAAGGAAAACAACTTCAATTTAATTTTCTGTTTGAAGATGATGAGATTAAAATCAACGTTTATATTTCAAAAGTTCTAATTTCTTAAGTACTAAGCGTATATAGGAAAAAAATATTATTTGCACCACAATAAGAAAACTCTGAGTGTTTTCCCATTAAGTTTTTTGGGATTAGTAGTAGATTAGTAGTTTCACATTGAATTACATAGTTAATCAACGAAAACAACTCAGAACCTAATTAAATTGATTTATCTCTTAAAAATAAATAAAATTGGGACCTTTTGATGCATTGACACAACTTGTTTACAAGTTTACTTTATTCGAAAACATCTATTTTTAAGAGTGCTCAAAATAATAATATTCTTTAAATAAATGCGCTTGGCAACTCTGAAAAACACGACAACGGTTAACTTTTATAAGTATTAAATTACACAGGATAGGGTTGATGATGAAGCACCCTGTATTTAAATGTTTAATTTATACTATTCCGATTTAATTTCATGCAAAACATCTTTTAAAATTATAAGAAAAAATAAAGGCCATTGTAAGCAAATGGAATTTATTAATAAACTGTGAAAATTATTAAAACCCTGAACAATCAACAAGCAGTCACCACCAAAAAAATTAAAACAATCGCGCTTCTGTACTGGACTTTGTATAATTATTTGGAATATTGTTACTTATATAGCTTATTGTTATTGTTATGCAGTCATCGACACTTCGGATTTCTTATCGCTATATATACAGTTGATCATAATTATCAAAGGCATAATTAATTATCGCGACTATAAATCGTTAAGAATTAGTCGCGCATTCGAATGCAACAATAACACCTTTAATGACCTCGCGAAAAAGAACTAATTTACATGCTAAAAATAACTTCATTTGTCCTTTCTATTACAGGGAAAACAATTACTATATTGGTAATTGTCGCACCAGACAGTGCTATACACTGATACTATGCTTAGTGAATAGTAATTCCGATTTGATTATATAGTTTCTTATGATTGATTATAATTTTGCGTTTAATTGATATGCAATATATATCTATAAGCTTACAGTGTTGTCCATAACAGGTTGTCTTGCGATTTTTCTCGGATAAAGATGATCAACAATTCGTGTCAAGAACGAATTGTTAATTAACAAAATCACATTATTATTTTTCTGAACTGGAATAAATAGTCCGTTCTGATATACGTATATGTAAATGTACGAGTAAAAACAAAAATTCAAAACAATTCAGGTTAATCTGAAACTTGCGTCAATAAAAGTAAAAAATAATAATTGCAGTAGGTAATTTTTGCTTTGTAAAAATAACAATTTTTTAAGAGTGCCCCCGATGCATTCGTGGCATTGTTTCCAAGTGCGCATTTATATTGGAAAACGAGAATGGAAAAAGCGGTCTTACTTGGCCAGATCTGGGCAACTATGAAAGTAGGTCAGTCTGCTGTTTGTTATAGAGTTTCCGCCAAATCCAGAGGAAGCACAAGTGAAATGATGCAGTACCTTGGCTTTTGGAAGGTATCGCTTCCAACTTTTATCTCACAAATCGCATGGAAAATAAAAGGCGAAAACTCTGGCATATCTTTTGGAGATATTGCCAAGCCTGAAGACTTTTCTTGGCTCTCGTTTTAAATATTTATGGGCATCTCAATTACTTACTGGGATGAGGAAATAGAAAACACTTTTGTGATTATCAAAATCATATTTTGTTTATGCTTTTACAAAACAACAAAAAGACTCGTTGTAATACTAATTATGTGCAGTTTTTTTGCATCGATTTGGTTTAAAATAATATTTACTTTAAATCCTTGAATACAGAACTTTAAAAAATTTCAAACAAGACTTGTTTAATTTTAACTCATAATATTATTAATATTGTTATATTGTTAAGTTTCTAGCATTGTGGAACAGCCTCCAACGAAATTATAGCTTCCTTGTACTGACTTATTGGCAACAGCGCACTCGGAAATGTTCGCAAGTAAAAGTGTACTTGCATGGAGTCTTGCATATAATTTTATTCATATTTAACGTGATACTTTGTGAAAGGATTACGTATTTACGGGAAAACGTTATAAAACAACACAAATGCGATATCAAGTACCTATGAAATACACGAAGAGAATATACCGCGTGAAACTGATGTTTAACGCCAATCAGCTTCCGCTTAAAAGAAATATTATCATTTTTACCATTAATTTTTAACACTTAAAGTAAACTTGACTTTAGTTGATTCGATCTCAAGTTCTTGCAATAAAAACATGATTTATATAGTAAGTAACTAAAACTCTGAAATAATAGTTTTTAAATATTCAAAAACACAAACAATACTTAAGAAAATCAAAGAAATTGACATGTTTTTTAAACAGATTAAAGAACCTCAATTCATTGCCAAAATGATAGATAAGTATGGAAGAATCAGTTAAATTTGTTATTTCCATATTATTGTTTCCAATGCTTTATGATTTGCATAATTATTTATTTATTACATAACTTGCGAATGAACTTTACCTAAT
>JARJDY010041418.1:0-19091 GCA_030264615.1 Cypha longicornis
GGAAAAAATAAGATTGCTTGGAAAATAAATTTATTACAGGAAATTTCAAGTATTTTTCCTAAAATATTAAACCAATAAACATATGAGACAAAGCTTCTACACAAAAACTTCAACAACTTGCAAAAAAAAAATTATTATTTTATTTAACATGGTCCCTTAAAATATGTACCGATTTGCCGTTTACAAGAAGTTTACCTTAGTATTGGAGCTTTCAGTTATGAGTTGGCAAAGAGTCCCACTCGAGGGCCGTTCCTTCCCATTGGTCCATGCCAAGAAAAGGCTGGAAACGGCACAAATGAAAAATGAGACATCACAATTAGTGAAAAATGTACTCACTCTGCGACAAATTCGAGCGGAGTCCAAGTTGTGAAGTCAGCGGTGGCCATCCACTTTCTGTTCATCGGCGTGTCCAAAGTAACCGGCAAAATAGCGGCAACAACTGATCCTTTCGGCAAACCGCTTCCTTCACCTGCGAGACTCTTCACCAAATGGTGAACAGATGCTTTGGCCAGGCCATATCCAATCATTCCGGGAGTTGGTTGCAAGGCTGCATTGGCACCGGTCAGAGCCAGCAGGCCGCCTTCTCTTAAATGGGCCGCAGCCAAACTGGAGGAAATCAAACTGCTCCAAACGCTTTGCTTCCACATCAAGTCCGAATTTTTCACCAAGTCCTTGGCGGCATTTCCCCCCGCCCACCCTCCGGCCACGCAAATGATTGCATCCAGCTTGGAATCGTTCAATGCGGACGACACCGAGCCCAAGATAGTCGCCTCTTGGGCCGAAGCGTTATCATCTTTGTTGACCACAATACTAAGATCAGCTTCAGTGTTCTCATTCAAGTCTATTGAACCCACCCACTAAATTTAAAAGCAAACTTTAAATGCGATTGAATTCACAATGAAATTAAGGGAACTTACGAAATTATTTGCTTTAAAGTGCGATACACATTTAGATCCAAGAGCTCCTCGCCCTCCGTAAATAATAACTCTGCCAGCGGGACTCATTTCTCAAGATCTGAATTTTAGTATACGCGTTTTAATTAATGATTATTTTGCCAAGGTCGGATTCAGTTCAGTTGGTTATCAGGTCAATACCATAGGGTATCGCTCGAACTAATGTATAGATAATGGCAATTACAATGAATCCTGTTCAGGGTATTTCTTGCACTTACCTTATATGACTCAATCTGATGGATAGCGCCCTTATCATCCAAGATTCGTCTCTAACCTAAAAAGGGGAAGATTATACAGCTGGTTCTTATGACGAAAACGAATGCTGCCAGCACCAACACGGGAATTATTCTAACGGGTCTTCTTATGCCATCTAAGCGTACTTAAAAACTAAGGCAATTAGAATCATTCATTGCAACATACAGACATAGAGAAGGGAGAATGGAAGCAGTTTGGCTCATTATTTCCTTCCTTTCACTTCTGCTAAAAACCTTGGTTTCATAGCATTGTACCATTACAACATACAAGTTAGGAATGTATAGGTCCTGCATTATTTTCAACAGATCAATAAATTTTCCTTCGCATGTAGAAAATGTTTCCATGGCAATCTTTATTTTTTTATAAATGTTTTCCTTAAGCTAATTGTTGACATTTAGAATATTCATAACGTTAAACTTAATAAGAATCTGTTTATCACATAAGTTCAGGCACTGATTACAAATTGCCCTGCGGAGTCAAGCGGTTGAAGGCCTCGGGAAGCCGTCCCAAGCGTCACGTTCGTTTTGCCGTTGAGTCTTCTTTTCCTCCCTCGCCTTGCGCAACGCTTCCTGCTCCTTCTGCTGAACCTCGCGACTTACCTTTGACTTCGTCCCCAACGCCGACGTAATCATTCGGCGCGCCGTTTTCATGCAGGTTTGCGGCCGCTTCATCGCAGGCCTCAGATCGCTCTTGAGGGCCACATTGACCGCTATCGAGCTGGCTGCAGTCATTGGTCGTGATTTGACGATATCGCTGCGAAACCGCAAGGCTCTCTGCGCTAAAAAGGAAGGTTACATATTGGCCAGCATGTCCAAAAACTGGGTACCTTGTATTAAAGACCCTAAAACTAATAGAGCGTGTGTCTCGTCACACCATTTTACGTATAACGACTCGTGATTTATGTCGTTGTAGACTTGGATCAAGTCTTGGGTTTTGAATGAAGATGGGAAATCGTACAGTTCTATTACGTGCTCTAGATCGGCTATTTTGGGATTTGCGATAATATCCTCATCGTTAGACTCGTCCCCGTTATTGTCCGACAACTGCTTACATTATTTTTTTTTGTTTCTATCCAGTTGGCAGTATTTTTTTCTTACCTCAATTGTTTCTTGATTTTCTGGAGAATCATCTTCAAGTTCTTCATCTAATAGGTCCTCCCACTCATCAACTTCCACCAGTTTGATGGTACCCTTATTTTTTGGCACATTAATTTGTAAAACGTCATTCTTAGCTGTTACATGCTTGATTAACGGTCTTGATTTCCGGTTAATGTTCACTATGGCCCTTTGCATTTCCTCTTTCTCCTTGTCATTTTCTACATCTGAATGACTGTTCTTTCCCTCAGGAACAATCACTATTGGTTTGGTTTTGTTAGGTACATCAGAATTGATATTAACTTTAGCTATTAGATTAGGCAAATTGTGCTTAAAATCATCACATCCCTTCATTGTGTCTGTTGCATACTAAAAATTATTTTAAAAAGACTAATAAAATATAAATAAATAAATATATAAATATAATAATAATAATAATAATATATATGTATAATAAATTAATATATATATAGCTATATATATATAATAAGGTAAAAATGTATGTATATGTAAGTCTGTAAATCGTCGGCCTAATTTGTAAAGGTCGTTGGTCTAGTTTAGTAAATTCATACAAAATTTTATAATACTTAAAAACAAACCGATTTTGAAAAGTTCTTTAAATTTTTAAATTATATAAAACTGCAAGAGAAGCGGAAAAAATATTGGAAAAGAGTACAAAACACTGGAAAAGGGGTTGTTTTATACATGAAATGATGATTTTTAGACCATTCTTTTAAATGAACTTACGGCCTTTACAAATTAAGCCGACAAAATGTAAAGCTAATGATTTTTAATATTTATTTATAAAATACATTAAAGTAAGTATATTGCTTAACATAATAATATTATATTGCTTACTCTTTCTGTTTCTGCAGTCTCCACAAGCAAAAGGTCCTCTTGCTTCTCAATAACTTCTGCTTGAGCTTTTAAATCTGATTTCAAACTAAAAATACACAAAAATTATTACAAATGAACTATTTGCCAATTAAATTTTTTACTTTGTGGTTCTTTTGGCCGGAGGAACGTAGAGTCTTTGAGTGGGTCTCACTCTTCTCCTATCATTATAAATTGACTGATCCATTGTGCTTAAAATGCTGCTACCTTCTAAGGAAGGAATGAAAGTAATTTTATGAATGCTTACATAATTATGAAATCACACTTTCTCTTAACATGTAACGGCAAGCAACAACTTCTTTCATTTACCACTTCTTCAAGCACAATAAAAGACTTTTTCTCGTTTTCATTTACATTTTATTGAATTTTATACGACGGGAAATATAAGTTTAAGGGGAGAGGAGGAGGTTTCGAATATATGCCCATAAATTGAGGTTTTATTGATATTTTATTAACTTCTTTGAAACAATTCAAATGCCTTTGGCTTAAACTAGAAACTACCCCGTCATTGTACAGGTACGGGCACTCAAAGCGCCGACATTCACAACACCACGATATCTGCTTAGCTTGGCTTGGCCACATTCCTGCGTTGGCATCTCATAAAAGATTATGTGTGTGTGTATGTATGTGCATGTGTGCGTGTTTGTGATGTCATCAATAAATATATCGCAAATACAGTTTCTTTCAAGATATAAGAAGCTGTTTAAAATAGTTAAGGAGGATTTAGGTCGTTAACGGGGTGCATGAGCGATTTCGTACTAAGGAATATTAAGATTCTACCTACACTAAGCTCTTATCAATGGAATTTTATGACCGTCTTAAGTGCAGTCAAATAGTCAGCTTCTTATATCTTGAAAGAAACTTTACAATAAGCAGCCATTGCAGCTCCCTTCCAAGCTAACCTTCCAATAAACAGCCACAAAAGGGACGCACAGCGTCTTCTTTTAGACGCAGGCCGAATTCAACATGAATGAGCGTACAGAACACTTCAATTGAAAAGATACGTCTTAAATAGTTCATTAATTAATTGTCAGATGGTTTAATCAACGGATGTTGGAATAAAATTAATTAAAATAGATAATTACAAAGAAGGACGCCCAGCGTCGTCTTTCAGGCGTGCGCTGAGCGCGCAATGAATGAGCGTACAGAATACTAGCCGCGAGCAGATAGTTTAAAAGTAGTTCGCCGGTTAATTGCCAGATGGTTAAATTAACGGAATTCGGCTTAATGATAATTATTGCATCGTGTTTACTTTTCCCTTTGTTTACCAATGCAAGCCAGCTGACTAGCGGGACGTTGTAATGTCAGTTCTCTGTTGCGAGTTGGCGTTATTAGTTCGATGGTTTCTTTTAAATAATTTCCTTTTAAAAGCGATCTTCGCAAGGTTTCATTTACTCGCTTGGACTTTTTTCCTGCAATCCGGGCGCGGCTCTATAATGCCCGAACGTTTCAAAGTAACAAAATCGGACGTTTGCAATAAATTTTTTGAAAACTTTCAAGAAGATAACGAGCAGCGCTCCGGCGCCGGTGACGATAGGACGCTCCAAAAATTACTTCCGGCCAATGAAGACCATCTGAACCAAATCAATTCGAATGTAAATTGCGGTAAGAAGCGTTTATTTTTCCCATTCTTATCATTGCAAACCGCATTATTATTATTATTTAATCTATTTCTTGCATCGCTTGCATTGTATAATCCAATTACTTCACGTGAGGGTTGATTTTAATCCGGTTTGCGCTGATGGGCCAGATTCAACCACGTTTTTCTTTAATAGCTTCGTACCGCTCCGATTTTTACGTTCGATACATGCTAAAGAATGTTTAAACGATGAAAATTGCTTTAATCGTTTCAATAAACAGATCTCTTCGAATTCATTGAGAAGAATTAACAAACACGCTGTTTAATTCCGTTAATTAAACGCGCTTCTTGGAGAGACTTATAAATATCAGATATGAAATATAATAAGCGTTATGCGTTTTTATTTCTCCTCCACGTTATAAGTAAATAGTATTCCAATTTTTAAAGTAGAGCAGGAATGTAAAAACGATAAAAAAAACACAAAAAAAAATTATAAGCGGAGACGAAAGAAAGAAGAAACAATGTATGTTGGCACTTCATTAATATTTACCATTTTAAAACGAAATTATTACGTGGATGTAATTACACAGCGAGGGAAACGCCGGGAAAGAAGCCCGATGTTTGTGCTTCTTATGCCAGCATTTTAATGAGTCCACAAGTTTATTTTTAAACCAAATCGGCAGCGACATTCGTCGAGAATCGGTTTTTCCTTTGATTGTACTGCATGGTTGGTACGCACTTCGAAAGTATTTATGGAAATTTTATGCCAAAATTGATGGCGACAAAAAAGTTAATACCTTTCGCATATACATGAGGTCTGAGTGTTTCGCTTGAAAACCGTGCCTTAACTACATCTTCACGCTCACCCATTATTCAGTAATGCTGCAGTTTACGTGACAATCAGAAATATTCAGTCCAATTGTAATTCAGGGCCATCTTTTTATTGTAACGATTGTAAATGGATTGGCCGGAACCTATTTCAGCACCTTCATTTATCTTTATCGCGGAATTCCAAGCTGCTAATTGCAAGTCGCAAATGTGAATGCGAGGCGAACATCGGATGATTTCCGATTCTATTCATTTTCAGAATTATGCATTTACATTTGATCCTTGAGTTTTTTTTTTTTTTCTATTTATAGGCATCGATATTTCTCCCTTAAATACAGCGTTGAAGGCGTCAACGTATCGCCCTCGGTACGTATGATACAGTTGGGTCTATAACTTCGGCGATGGAGCGGAAAATAAATCTACGTTTTTTATTTATTTAGTCAGGCAGCCTTTTTCCGTCTGATGCTTCATATGTATATACCGAGTGATAAAAGATACAACCCCCCACGTTATCGTCCGGAAAACAACGCGATACCAAATTGGGCATATCGATTCGTTTGTTTCCCACAGTATTTATAGGTGGGCCATATGACCTTCCCAACAGACAAAGTTTTAGTTTTACATTATCAGAGTTTAGTACAGTTGAGAATCTCTCGGGGAAAACTTTCTCTCGGTACCTTAATCTTCGTCCTCGCATTTTCTTCGCTACTTCCAGTAAATGTTTGGTTGCGATTGCCGGCATGAAGGTAGGAACATTTCCATGGATTTATAATTACTATTTTAAATTTATCGGGCGGCCCCAAATAAATCTTGAGAGTTTTCTGCTTCTGTTTAACCCTTAATCCTTTTGTTTGAAAATGCCACTGTAACTTCATCTGCAAACATATTTGTGAAGTAAGGATCTTCTTTTTTTGTTTGCAAATTCGAACGAAAAGGGTGTTGAAGTTAGTATGTATGTAGAGAGTATATATCTATGTCAATGTGGATCACATTTCCTTCAAGATTTTAAGATAGGTTTCATGAAATCCTGAAAGTAAAGAAAGACTCGCGCTGAAAGAAATCTTTTTCCAATAAGTTTTAGTGGTGTTATTTACTTATGTTACAAATACCTAGCGTAATAACAAAAGCATGTTTTTAAATTACAAAAGTAATGCTTATTTTTTGAACAATAAAAAAAGGACTCATAAAAACTCTATAAAAAACGATCAATGAAATATAATTAATGCGATACATGTTTTTAATGAAAAAAAAAAAAAAAAAGATTAACTTGTCTAACGTTCAAAAGAGACAAGACTAATGTTTTCCATTCAAAGGCCCATTTAATATTTGGATATTTTCGGAAGAGCATGAGCCTTTGTGGCGATATTAAAGGTAATCGCGATCTAACGATTCCGCGGCACGCGATGCAGTTTCGAAGACGGTCAATAGTCAATCCCGCGAAGAGTGCATGAAGAGGGTCAAGGTTCATTCATTTGTTCCGAGATTCAATAGGCATATATATCTCAATCAATCACTTTCCTCGCGATTGACAAGTGCAGTCGACCTTATAGGCATTTCCGGCCTTACAAATCCGCACATAGAGCCGGACACGAACCTCCAGGACTTACACTCAAAGGATTCCGTTTCATCACGCTTCCCGCGTTTCTGCGTTTCTTCCCTATTACTTGTTTGCAATGACCTCGAAAACACGTCGAGGGGCGTCGAGGCAACGCGTGTTAGTAGGAGTCAAAGGGAAACCGGGTTCTCTGATTTGCCAGGATGTAGAATCCTTGTTGAGAATTCGACAATGTTTGCGGCGGCTTGTAGCCTTTTATGTTTTGGGCGGATGGATATTTAAATCAAATTCGATTTGCATACTGAATTGATCCACCACTCACTGAGTCGCTGCGATTGTGGATGGCAACGTGCAAAGTCTTCTTATAAAATCATTACCCGCTGGAATATTTTTCCGGTGGAAATGTTAAGTTATACTCTTGACTTTATAAGGATAAAAGGATGATTCGCAAAGCTGAGACTTTCTTATAGCACTTTAATGTCAGAGGACGGGATTAACAGTGGAAAGAAAATAGAAAGGAAATTATGCGTCCAAAGTCGAAGCACATAAGACTCTTTTATCCTGGATTATGGGGGCTTTCATCAGTGGGAAGTAGTCATAAAAGCATATTCCGTACGCATTTTTTGCATTCGCTAATAATCATGCAATTTACATCAGCCCTAAAATATTAATAACTGGGCGGAATGATTGCAGCCGAAGCGAAAACTTCTATGCATATACCTATATATATAAATACATTCGAGCCCTTAACCCAGTTTTCCTAGCACTTGCTTATTATTTATGAACTCCCTACATGTAATTACGATGTTATATTAACGACATATCGATTTTATTTGCTCAAGTTCTCGATCGTGACTTGCTCGCAATGACATCCTTGCACTAATTAATTCGCCGATTCCGCGACATAGCGCTAAATGACGCTTCTTTGACGCTGATGCTGTTCTGTAAGATAGAGCCCACCCCCAATTCGACATCCGGTGCGAATGACCTGATATGTACACGAAATTGGAGTGGAATATACATTTGTGGAAAATGTGGAAAAAAGAGGCGCAATGTGTAGGAATGTTTGCACGGCTACTATATTATATGGTCCTGACTCGAAACCGGGATGCTGCGCGCCGCGCGCGCGACCGCGCCGTCAATACACTTATCCTAGGGATGCAAGGAACAGGAGCAGGGATGCTGTTTTCTCATCTCTCGTGTTCAGTCCTTCTCGTATCTCGACGTGGTACGTTGGTTCGTTGGTTGTGATTGTTGTGCTGTACTCGGCACTTGGTCATCGGCGCCCGCGGTGGATGCCGGCCCTTTGCCATGTCCGCTGGCGAAGATGACCGTAAGGCACCGTCCTCTCCTACCCCCAAACCCATTGCCGATGGCCACTGTTCTCCTGCGAAGAACACAGGTGACTATAAAAAATACTTCACGCAACTTAACTGACCTTGTTTCAAACTTTTACAACTGTTATTTAAACTTAAACCGTACCGCTACTATCAATAGGGGTAGCTTTCAATTGCATACAATTGCCTTTGAAAATATAAGTTCAAGCTCACTAAAGCTCTTTGGGAAAAGTTTGCCAAAGTTTTTTTCAAAACTTTCTAGTTCTTGTGTTCTTGTGTCTGATAAGAACAAAGATAAAATAAAATAAGATCTAGAAAGAATGAGCATCATCCCCGACGCCGGTAAGTTGGTACTGGTACGTTATCCCGGTGCGAGCCGCCAATGAGAAATGTGTAGTAAAGAGAGCGTGTAGTGCCTGTGGGTCACACAGGTTAGGTGGGTTCTCTGGGATGCGGCGGAAAAAAAGGCTGTGCGCTGGAGCTGGCATATATCGATCCTGCCACCGCCCTACTCCGGCTCCAGCTAACCTACATTCGCTAGCCAGCCCGGCTACTGCTCCCGACAAGCCGGATCCAGAACCCTGCGCCTGATATCGATCTTTATCATTACTACTTGTCACCTTTACTATCAGCATCTTGATCGGCGAACTATTTTCTCGCGCGATCTCATTGCTGCTGTCAGAATTAATATGTAATACGTCTCCATCCTTTTTGCGATCTGCTCTCGATCCAATTCGCATCCGAAGCATATTTCACCTTTAATAATCCGCTTTAAGGAGAATAAAACGTGTAATATTCAAGAGCTGATCTTAAAACCCTAAGCATCCTTAATCTTCCCCCCGATTAATAATTGATTCTTAGTTTTATGACGTTAGATATTTAATTGCCTAATTAATCATATCTGGCTAATAATACTGAAAAAGGGGCAATTATTTCGCGTTGTTATTTTGATCAGATTTGAAGGGTTCGAGTGAAATATGAGAGATAGGTTGGGGGCGGTAGCGGAAAGCTAAGTGAATTATGTTAGCATAATAGCCCCGGGCCACGTAGAACACCTCACGAAAATTTTCCCGGAAATCGTTTCAAATGTGTCTGGGGAGTTTTTCTTCCTTTACCCATTTTTTTATCATGATGCCAATTTGAACAGACTACCCCTTCCGCGTCAGAGGAGAACTTTGCTTCGCACTTGAGCCTGTGTTGTTGTGAAGAGTGTGTGCTTCACTTCTGAACTAAATATGAAATCAATATTGCCTTATTCGTATAGTGTCCCACGTGTCAGAAGCTCAGATAACGCGTTTCACAGATCCACTTTACAAATGAATGCCCACGAAGTTTGTTTCAGTTTTCTAAAGTGTTATTGTTATCAAACACGAAACGTGTTGCTTTCTATTGTTAGCGATATATGTGTCAAAAACTTTTCGCAATTACTGGCAAGGTTTATTTGAGAAAAGCAACCCTTAAAATGAATCCTAGTGCCCTCATATATTTTTTCTTACATGCGGGAACAAAAGCATGAAAAATACATGCGATACGTTACGTTATCTGCTGTTTTTTAAGTAATGGGGGCAATTTTTGCAAAGGTCGTAACGAAATGTTTCGCATGTGTACATTTTCGGGGGTACGGCTATAATTTCATTGCAAAAATAACAGTTTCAATTTCCCTTTTATATGTGATCGCGTGCATGGAAAATTGTTTTCTCGTGCCATGGCCCATTGACATTACTTCTATATTGATTTTGTGCGCTCTTCAAGCATGCACAATCTTAATTATTAATGAATTACCATGAAATGATAATAATAGCAACATACAGCTAAGGTAGAGTTCATGGTTAATGTCGAAACTTAAGCATAAATGCATCCGCCTGAAGATAAATGGCTTTCAACTTTAAACTATACTACAAGCGTTTGATGGAAATTCCGATGGATTGTCTTGTCTACTAGCGGAGTTATGTTATAGTTAGTACAGTTAGGAGTCGGTCGGTATAGACACCAAGAGAATACAAAATCGCCAGACTCCGTAAGAACAGAGGGATGATTTATTCGCGATCGATTCGACTCTAATATTGACGTTAACTCAAGGATAAGCAAATTTTATTGAACTATTCATATGTATTCTATATACTACACGAAATGTATTCATGAGCTTAGTTGCCGGGCAACCATCAATTTTTCTTTCGCCGTGTATAGTCATCTAGTCGACTTATTTTTCACGGAAATGTATTTCGCATCGAATAGTTTGTTGCCCAATGGATGCACCTGTGTCAGCATTGAATGCAAATTGCTAGATCAAGGCGTCTTAATTGCCGAAGACGCCTCGTTATAAGAGCATTAAAGTGAAAAGCGCAGCCGAACGCTTAGCTATTTGGCTGATAAAAGGCCACAATTAGATAATAATTATGTACAGCGATGTTAAGCACAAACAAACGATTTGTAAATTTTTCATTTATAACTAAAGGTCCAATCTATGAAAGGAGGGACTAATTTAATGAGCGTCTTTCTTTCTTAACAATTATTTCAGTTTTTCAGTTAGTAGCCGTTTTGCGATCGAGTACGGCACACGAAATAAGTAATCTTACTCGTCGTCCGTGAAAAGTGCGCGGAAAAATGTCTTTGAAGTACGCTAGAAAATGCTTGAGTCAAACTTTAATTGGTGAGTGCTAACATTATAATTACTTTGCATACTTGCAAGTAATTGTTTCGTAAAACACATATATCATTATGGGTGGGGTGGCAACTGATCAATAAGTTCTTTAATAATGTCATTGCGACTGATACGATCAAAAACAAACCGAGTGCGCTTGGTGGTTTAGTTAATTAGAGTTTGGGCAAAAAGCTTATCGGAGCTTAGAATGATGATATCAATCGCAGAGCGACCATCTGTCAATTGTGTCGTCAACGTTTATTATGGGAAGCAAACTAGTTTGGACTGGCTGCGTCGTGGAAAATATTGCATTGTTCTTATTATTCATGTTTTAATTAGGCGCTGCTAAATAATGTGTATTCGCCAATTTTAACTTGGTAATTAGGCAGGCATAGAATTTGCTGAGTGCGAACAGAGACATAAAGAAGTGCCGTTTGTCTTTGAGCGCGATCGCAATTTACAGACGCTTAATTAAATTATCGATCACGGTTTCTTTTTTGCAGGAGATGGCACAGATGAGCAACCCTTCGTCACCGAAAAAATGTCCGGCTACGAGACGAATCTTTATCTCTACTCGGTAAGTACCCGCGCCCCAAAGTCATCGAGAGATATCGAGGCAACAGATCGATATACGTTTTGTTTTGTTCCGGATGGTATTCAGGAGGAGATGGAAGATCGTCCGCGGATCTCCACATTCATCGGTTCGTTGGCCAACTACTCCAACACGATTCCACCCGCATCCAGTGACCCCGATGCGAGGACGCCGACGGCGGGCGCGCGTATGGGAACCCTAATCGGCGTCTACTTACCCTGCATCCAAAACATCTTCGGCGTCATCCTGTTCATCCGCTTGACCTGGGTCGTCGGTACCGCCGGCGCCATCCAAGGATTCCTCATTGTTCTCGTTTGCTGTTGCGTAACCATGTTGACCGCTATCTCGATGTCCGCTATCGCGACGAACGGAGTGGTGCCGGGCGGCGGCAGCTACTTCATGATATCCAGATCGCTGGGCCCGGAGTTCGGCGGCGCTGTGGGGATGCTCTTCTACACGGGCACCACCTTAGCGGCCGCCATGTATATCGTGGGCGCCGTCGAAATAGTCCTGGTAGGATTAGTCTTAGTTACTTGGTACGGGTGCGTTTCATTATTTCAATTGCGCTTTCGGACATTCTAGACGTACATGGCTCCGTCACTCTCGATTTTCGGCGATTTTACCAAAGATGCGAGCATAATGTACAACAACTTTAGGGTTTACGGAACGGGCCTGCTGCTTGTGATGGGTACCATTGTGTTTATTGGTGTTAAGTTCGTCAATAAATTCGCAACCGTTGCTCTCGCATGCGTCATTTTCTCCATTGTGGCCGTTTACGCTGGCATATTTGTAAATATCAACGGGAACGATAATCTTCAGTTAGTATGACTGTTTATAATTCGCATGCAAGTGCTTGTTAGTTTCAAAACTAAATCAATGTACAGGATGTCCCAAAAGTCGTGGCTCTTGGAAAAACCATAGATAGGGGATGAAATTCTGTTCTTCGGTATTATTTTTCTCTAAATCATCATTAATTAATAATGAATTAAATAAAACAGCCTATGAAAGAAGCACTTTAGCGGAGTGAGCTGAAGTTGCCGACTAGCAAGGCAAAGCTTACGTTTTCAAGCAATTGAAGCGCTTCTCTCATCGGCCACTTTGTTTTATTTATAACTAATTAACGGTGCGACAAAGGAAAAAATGCGTGCGACAAAGGAAAAAATGCCTAAGAATTTTTAGTCTCAGAATTTCATGCCCTATCTATGGTATTTCCAAAAGCCACGACTTTTGAGACGCCCAGTATACATTAATTCCTCAGCCTCAAGCAAATTACATTTTTAATTGTTTAATCCTCTTCCGCATACTGGCGCCACTAATAACGCATTACTAATATCGATTTACAAAAGGCTGACCAATTTTCTCCGAAGTTTTGAAACTAGAACCACTTCATTATAATATCTCGTTGAGTTACATCTGCTTACTCATATCATCCGTTCGAATGGAAATATGTAATGGTATTGTTTTACTTTAGCATGTGCGTCTTGGGAAGGAGACTTTTGAAAGACATACACATTACCGAATGTAACAAGACTCTAGACGGCACCCTTCATAAAATCTATTGCAATTCAACTTATGTCTGCGATCCGTACTATAAAGCTAATAACGTCTCCGTCGTGAAGGGAATCAAAGGTTTAGCATCCGGAGTGTTTTTCGGTATTACGCAATTAATAATAATGATAACAGGCCACACAGATCTCAATGCGAACGATTTTCAGATAATTTGCACGATAGTTTTCTGGAATTCGGTCAGTTCGTAGCCTTTGGCAATGAATTGGGGGATACTGAAAATATCGGTCACTCATCATACAATCAAGTGATGGTAGATATCTCAACTACATTCACCATTCTGATTGGCATATTTTTTCCGTCAGTGACCGGCATTATGGCAGGCTCAAATCGATCGGGAGATTTAGCCGATGCACAAAAATCGATTCCCATCGGGACGATTTGTGCCATTCTCACAACTTCCGCGGTTTACTTGTCAACCGTATTGTTGTTTGCCGGTACCGTTGACAATCTGCTCCTGAGGGATAAGTACGTGCGGATTGATTTGTTTTAGCCGCTGATACTCACGAGCGGAGATTATTTCAGATTCGGCGTATCAATCGGCGGGAAGCTCGTCGTCGCCAACATAGCGTGGCCCAATCAGTGGGTAATCTTAATTGGCTCCTTCCTCTCCACCCTTGGCGCCGGCTTGCAATCACTCACCGGAGCGCCTAGACTCTTGCAAGCCATAGCCAAAGACGGCATCATCCCATTTCTATCGCCTTTCGCAGTGTCTTCGAGCAGAGGCGAGCCGACGAGAGCACTTGTCCTAACAATCTGCATCTGCCAATGCGGCATCTTGCTGGGAAACGTTGATTACTTAGCGCCGCTCTTGTCGATGTTCTTTCTGATGTGCTACGGCTTCGTCAATCTGGCCTGCGCTCTGCAAACACTTTTACGCACACCAAACTGGAGACCAAGATTCAAGTATTACCACTGGTCTCTTTCGTTCATCGGCCTGTCCCTATGCATTGCCATCATGTTCATGACGTCTTGGTACTACGCCTTGATCGCTATGGTCATGGCGGGCCTTATTTATAAATACATTGAATATAGAGGGTAAGCGGAAATGAGCAGCGCGCGTTCCGATCTTCTACGGATAATTCGATTTTAGGGCCGAAAAGGAATGGGGTGACGGAATCCGGGGCTTAGCGTTATCCGCCGCCAGATATTCCCTGCTTCGCCTCGAAGAGGGACCGCCGCACACGAAGAACTGGAGGCCGCAGATCCTCATCCTGGTCAAATTGACTTCGGATTTGGTACCGAAATACCGGAAACTTTTCGCGTTCGCCTCGCAATTAAAAGCTGGCAAAGGCTTAACGGTTTGCGCGTCGGTGATCAACGGTGACTACACTCGCTCATGCGGAGAAGCTTTGGCAGCCAAGCAAAACTTACGGCGCACGGTTGATGAGGAACGCGTCAAAGGATTCGTCGATATCTTGGTTGCTCGCAACGTAACCGACGGGTTGTCTCACTTGTAAGTTACCTACTCAAGCAGGATATTAGACATTTGCATCCATGCCGGACGTTTTAAGGGTTCAAACAAGCGGATTGGGCGGAATGAAGCCGAACACCGTCATTCTTGGATGGCCATACGGCTGGAGACAATCCGAAGACGACAGGACATGGCAGGTCTTCCTTCAGACCGTCCGCAACGTCACCTCAGCTCGCATGGCCCTTTTGGTGCCGAAAGGAATCAACTTCTTCCCGGACTCGACGGAGAAAGTCGTCGGCAACATTGATATCTGGTGGATCGTTCACGACGGAGGCCTTCTCATGCTGCTACCGTTCCTGCTGAAGCAACATCGGACATGGAAGAACTGCAAGATGCGCATCTTCACCGTCGCACAAATGGAAGACAATTCGATACAGATGAAGAAGGACCTGAAGACGTTCCTCTACCATTTGCGTATTGAAGCGGAAGTGGAAGTGGTCGAAATGGTACTTATAAAATTGGAGAAAGTAAAGTAAACGGGTATAAGATTAAAATTTCAGATGGACAGCGATATATCCGCCTACACGTACGAACGGACATTGATGATGGAGCAGCGCAATCAAATGCTGAGAGAACTGCGCTTGAACAAGAAAGAAAGCTTGGGAGTGGTGAGTACCCACCTAATTGATAACATTTTCTCGATCTACTTTATCGGGGGCAGCACCAATACATTTAATGATTTCTTAACATGCAAAAGGTACAGTCATTTGTGGACTTCAATGAGGTGTCTGCTGAAGAGAAGCTACCACTGGTAACGCATTGTTGTGTTACGCTAGTGATCAGACATCATCCCGCTTATTCTTTCTGTTTTTCTTTCTGAACAAAAGCGCATGTTTCTCTTTAAATGAACTAATCATATTGGCTCTTGGTGTTTATCATATCATTCGTATCACAATTCACAATGAGTGTGATTCCAGGCGCACATTTATCATTCATCATATATTGTCTCCGCATTATTGTTATATAGCGATGACGTTCATGTTTTACATTCGATATTATTTCCTAGTGTTTGAAATTCCATAAGTATTATACTTACAAACTGTATTTACCGCATATCGTTCGCGATAAAGCGGGCGGTTAATTTGTAACGCAATCGATTGCCGCTAGGTTCAATCCATTGTTGACCAACACCATCAGAATGACGCAAAGACCGCGACGAAAGTGCGTTTCCAAGAACCGGCCGGATTCGAGGGGTCTAACGGATGTGATAATAATAAAAAGAATGACGATGAAGTCTCGAATGAAATCCCGTCGGTTAATATCAATGGAGATTGCGACGCACCGACTATGGAGAAGGATGATAATTCCGAAAAGGAACCATTGTCGCTGTCCAAGAAGGAGGCCGAGATCGAGGAAGAGAAGAAACCGACAATTACACCGTAAGACTGCGAGATGCGACTTAAGAAAGTCTTAAGGCTTAATCCGAAAAACAAATCACTTTCATTCTAGGGACGAAGGAAACGTGCGCAGAATGCATACCGCAGTGAAATTAAATGAAGTGATTGTTAATCGTTCGCATGACGCTCAATTAGTAATTCTCAACCTGCCCGGTCCTCCGAAGGATACGAAGATGGAACGCGAGTCCAATTGTAAGTACCTACCTATACCCAGACACCTCCAGATCCTTCAAAACAGGATAACAATGGTAAGTGAATTTGAACCATGTTTATTTCCTTAGACATGGAGTTCTTGGAAGTGCTGACCGAAGGTTTGGAAAGGGTTCTTATGGTCCGGGGTGGAGGACAGGAAGTTATCACCATCTACTCCTAAGGAGCTAGCTGATTGTTGACTTTACCAATTAGAGGAAAGAACGACTTTCGGTTATGTGTTGTTGATATTTTACTGTTTTATCTCTCGACTCTGGTAAACGACAATGCCAAAGAGATTTTATTTATTTCACTATCAGTCATTTGATTATCTAACTGCTTGCAAGAGTCTTCATCACACACATTCGGTGATTAGCGGGGTAGGCGAATACTTTTCCGGTGTTCTATTTGCGCGATACTATCCTAATGAAACTGTGTCAAATCAAAAAATACAGTGCGCTCACTTTTCTACTTTCTAGTGGAAGCTGTAAGTGCATGCAGTGTTTAGAGTAATTATATATTAAAATAAGTAAATAATATATAGAAATACATATATAAATAATATAAAAACTTAAAGCAAAAGGAACATATATATATATATATACACACGTAAAGGCAGATTGCAAGGGAATGTTTCACTGATTGAAGTTCTTTGAGTATATTAAAACAATTGACAATTTCCTTAGAAAGATTATATTGACGGGCCTAAAAGCCTTATTACTTTTGACGAATTACAAGAAAAGTTTATTGTAAAAGGATTACCAGCATAAATGTGGTGCCCTCGCACTCTCTTGCCATCTCCAACCATAAAATCAAACATTGAAAATAAATGCACCCAAAAAAATGAATTAAGTACATATATTTTTTAAACCAACAAAGTATTAAAAAGATTCCGTATGTTAGAGTTGATATATTTTTAAATTATTTATACGTGTTACGAGAAGTTAGCGTAAAAATTGCGTACGTTTAAAACTGTTGAAAGTTTTGATGATTTCTGTGTTAATTATATTTTCTTAACGAAAGATGTTTTAATTAAGTGCATCAAAAAAAGTAAACTTTATAAAGGAAACTATGTATTGTAATGGATTCATTAATCGCTCGATATAGTAATAATAATATGAACTTCATATTTAAGCAATAATAACTCAAAAGAAAAGTTATCCTTTGAATAAAGTTTGTCAAATTATAAAGTGATTGAGACATGCATACATGTTCTGAATGAAGCGATAGGTATTGCGTCGGTCAATTCGGACAATTTTAGATGACTTCTTGTCATGTAATTGATCAGTGCTTAGGGGATAGTGCACTAGTGATCTCATCTAGCCTTAAAGGTACCTTGATATTCAAGGTGGACAATCTGTACGGAAGGAATATTGCCTCTAGAACACAAACCATTTTTGATTACATTGTTCTTTTCTCCATGCCTCCACATGTAGATAATAACGTCGTGAATGTTGTTTCAAATGTTTCTTTCAAGTCTATCTTCGGTTCTAGGAGTGTTGTTCTTCTCGTAATGTCCACCATTTATAAAAATATAAATAAAAACACATAAGATATTTAATAAAAATTTAAAAAATAATTATTAAAGAGTAAAATATATGTGTCTGTAAAATAAATACTGCAAATAAGTTATTAGTGGATTACGCCATTCAACATCAACTAATTATGGCTGTTGATGCACAATTTTTCAAGTGATAGGCAGTCTATTGTTAATAAATGTGAACTAATTGTATAGGCTTATTAAAATCAAACAAAAACTAAAGAGTACACTAATAGGTTCACCAAGAAATCAATAAAAAATCGCTTACTGATCGATTTTGATCTCAGGAGACTTTTTCGCGCAAATGAACTTTAAGTCCACTATTTGTACAATAGTCAGGGAAGGACTATTCATTCGTGAAGTCTTCTTAAACAATGATTTCTGCTTAACTGCGCGCTATAAAATATCTCCGGTGGTCAAAATTAGTTGAAATAAATTTTCATTGCATCAATAAGATATTGAATTGAAGGCACACTAAAATGGTAGACATTGGTAGAAGGAATTAGTGTAAATGGCGTAATCTTTACTCTTATTAAATTGATAATGTGTTCATTGGATAAGAACAAAGAAATTATGTCACCTAGATGATATTTATGTTATTTAGCCTCAGAGTTTCCTGTAGGCGATTACATTAGCTCCTCTTTCATAAAATAGATTCATTTCCCAATTGGTTGTCAAAATTATCAAATAAAGTTTTAATAGTATCTCTCTCTTAACAAAACAAATAATGTTTCGAATGCTTTATTTCTTTACTTGATTACATATAATGTCTTTAAGAAATTACATTTCCTTGGGCGCCTTTTTTTCCGAGCGTTAATTGTCGTTGTCCCTTCCCGCAAGCCAATCTTCAATCTCCTGGATCCTATATGAACAGTCGTAGAATATTAATAATACATTACATTTGAGGACCGAAAATGATCTATTACAGCCGCATGTGAATATTGTTTGCCGTTGCGCAGCTGAGGCAAATAATCACATAAGACTGTTAGAACATTTTCGGTCCGAGGAATGTACACCATTTTTTCTGAAACCGTAATTTGCTTAACAGACGACGGTCCATTTCTGATCTCCGAACTGTACATGTCGCATGCTAGGAAGCGGGTTCGATTCCCGGCCGGGAAAGTAAATTATAATTAAAGAATTATAGTTATAATGCCCACTGTAAAGGCAAATGCCTTTACCGTAAAGGCAAATGCC
>JARJDY010041437.1:0-10459 GCA_030264615.1 Cypha longicornis
AAAATTCTGCTCGGGATATGTTACGAAATTGGAATGGTTGGATGACTCATACTGGTCCTAGTGAAACTCATTCAGGAATTCGGCTAGATTCGCCCTTGTTTGCAAAAAGTTTTTCAGTCTAGTTCGAAGTTGCTTTCCTGGAAGATTACGTGTTGCCGGCGGAATTTTGTTATACAGGGTGTCTCAAAAGTCGTTGCTTTTGGAAAAACCATAGATAGATAGAATTCTGAGACGAAAAGTCCTTTGGCGTTTTTTCATCTGACGCACCGTTAATTATTTATTAATTAAATAAAGTAGCTAATCAGAGAAGCGCTTAAATTGCTTCAAAGTGTAAGCTGCCTGGCTAGTCGCCCATCTCTACGCGCGCCCCTAACGCGCTTCTCTGATTGGCAACTTTATTCAATTAATAACTCAAAAACCGTGCGTCAGAGGGAAAAATGGCAAAGGACTTTTCGTCTTAGAATTTCATCCCCTAACTATCGTTTTTCCAAACGCCGCGACTTTTGAGACACCCTGTATACTTACATTAGCATATACACCACAAATCTTTTATCGTGATGAATTTTCGCGCAGGTAAGGTAAAGAAATATAGATATACTTACGTATATTTCTTTGCTCCCACTACGCTCCCAGGTATAGAAATAGGCGGCCCTAAACGAAGTCTGGTCAACTGCGCATCGTAAAATTCATCACGATAAAAGATTCTTACAGTAACTGACGTTATTCTGTAAATATGTAAAAGTTAAGCTTTCTTCGAGGGGATTTTCCTTGAAGCGTGTGTTGTAGACGTGGTTGTTCCTTTGGTCAGGTAGTAGTCATTGGTTTTCCATGACGAATATGACGCTGTCCAAAATTTGGCTGGAGGCAAGCGTGAGGATTTGGTTATCGAAGAAATGTCTTTTACAGCTTTCCCGGGGTAGAATTTTAAGTGCGCTCCGCAGGCAGTTTTTTTGCACTGTGAATATTCTGCGACACTCGGTAGATGAGCCCCAGAATACTAGACCGTATCACAGTCAGGACTCGACATGAGCTTGGTACGCTAGTATTGCGGTTTTCTTATCAACACAGGTAGATATTACTCTTAATGCCTGACATTACTGTGCTAATTCTCTCGTCAGATGATCGGTGTGTGTTAATGGATAAATGAATTAATTACCTTGACAACTATTTTTGTAATTATTAAAATTCAATTAAAAACCTTTTTCGTACAAATATTAAATAATCTCTTTCTACATTTCAAATTATTTTTTAATTTAAATATTGAAGTGATATTACTTAAAGAATAATATTTACACAATTTTATGGTTATTGGTTATTAAAAGAAAGAGGAAATTTATCTAGATTATAATTCTCGTTTGTCCCTTCTTGATTGGAACATGTTTTTTGAGGACTCTTCGTAAATTAAATATAACATCTTCTAACCGAAACGTAAGCTCCTTGGTGTAAATCACTAAATAAATTACTTGTCTGAAAAAGTCGACTTTTTTAAAACAAAACTTCAATGATTTTCTATTAACACAGCACAGACAATTTAAGTATCCATAACATTTATACTAATAATTGTGGAATTTATTTCATCCTCCAAACAAATAACATGTTTGCTGATATGTTAACTAAGGGTCAAAATGCAACGGAACATAACAACTTTGCCGCAGATCTAGGTATTGTTAAAATAATCATACTTCGCAGATAATAGTCTTTAGTTTTGTTTGTTATTATTAGTGTAATTGTGCAGTAGAAGTATTGTAATTTGAACTGTAGTATATGGCGTAGAGCGCATAAGTCTGAATTGAATAAAGAAACACTCTCTCTTGTAACCTGACCCTGAATGTTTCTTCTATCCGGCATTGCAACAACATTATATTCCTAAGCTTAATTATCTCATTATAAAATTGATTTGGTGACGACAATGCCCGGCGCTTGTACTGACTGCTCAAACAGATGCGAGTGAAAGAGCGGTACGATAAAAGTACCTTAAAGCAGCTGACAAGATCATCTTAAAACAGTTTTTCACTTTTCCGTGCTCGGCTTATTATGCTCATAAATATTTTTCATTTGTCATCCTCACATGTTCCTTGCTTTTATTTCACGCATACCTTAGCGTGCGTAGAATCGTCATACACGCACTCGAGTGTTCTACTTAGTTGACCTAGGTTTTTATTTTTTGCGGTTGGTAGCCCTGCATTAATAAATCAATGCGAGCACGGAACGGTTCAAGGTAGAGCAATTAATATTGTATTTCAAATGTTTGAACTTCATTCGAATTGCTTATAATAGTAATTAGTATTTAAAATTCTAAACTATGCATTTCTAAAAAAAATATTATAGGCCCAATTTCAGCATTTACTTTATCGATCACTCTAATCGGTTATATTTTGAAAAGACTCTTCTTAAGAATCAAAACTGTCGTATAAGGCTTAAAAAATGTAAGACATTGACCTAAAAATGCTATCCGTGGAAGTGAGGAAAAATAGTTTTATACAAAAAATTGTTATGTAATACACAGAAATATGCTCCTAATAACCTTATAGCAGCAATTTGATATGTTATCTGTTCCTAAAGCAGCTACTGCTAAATCAAATTAACTTACTTATTCCGCAAGCAGCGCGAAAATTCGTGTTTGCGTACTAGCAGGGTTAATAACTATTAGACACTCGATCCAATGCCCCCTACTTACTTTATCCTAGTTCACCCTTCTGTATGCTTCGAAGGGGTCGGTACACGTACGTAAAAAACATTATACTCTGCTATTCTTTATATCCTATATAAGATAGAATAGTAAAAAACACAATATGTAATAGCATACCTAAGAAGTATCAATAAATTATAAAGAGCACAAAACTGGTTTAATTTCAATTTATCAATTTTTTTTTTCCTATTATAGCTGTTTGAAAATTATAGATTTTCTTGATTCGAGAAGTTGTACTTGAAAATTACATCTGGTCTAGCTGATACTGTTGAACTAAGAATTTTGCCAACTCTGTTGAAGCTAACGCCGAAGAACTCAGCAACGACTTAGACCTTATCATCCCTAGTGTGTGGGTTGGTGGGGGTTAAATGATGGAACGGGGAGAGGTGGCGACTCCCTGTTAGGTCGGCGGGTGCTGCCAGTATAGGGTGGGTCAGATATCTCATTCGCTTGCTATTTATTTCGTCTGCGGAGAAACCAACAAAGAATGTGCCGCGGTTATTTAAACCCATAAAAATGGCATTTTTATTTTATATTGTTTTTTGACGGAATAACCAAGAACGGTAAGCTATTACTAGTAGTCCTTAATTTCCTGGAATCGCTAGTTGTGTCGATGTGTTCTATTTACTTACTTGGCGCTTAAGCGTGTGCATCTAGCATAATCGATTAATCACCAAGAGGTGAAGTATTGAATTTTCAAAACGAAACTGTGAAAAATATATTTAATACTTCATCCGCGTATTCGGTATTATGCAATGAAAAGTACTATAGTCAATTGCATGTCAATTGTTAAAAATGTCTTAATACGCCACCTATTAGCGAGTCCTAGACTCTAATTTATTCACCGCTGCCAGCCCATTCACATCATCTTGTTGTTTCTAATGCTCTCATTCTTTTTATGCTGAAGTTTTAAGTATAAATGCATGCCATAATCCCATCGTGACGAAAAGCATATCTATAAACTCAACAGCTTAAAATGCGGTTTTAGTTTCCTCGGGCACATCACAAAAAAAGCCTGCCAAAATGGAAGTGGCAATGCCGATGGTAGGCGCGGCCATGGACTGTTATGAGGATATGTTTAAAGAGATAACGCGCAAGCTCTATGGAGAAGATGGTCTTCCTGAGTTATCGCAGACGGACAGAAGTAATCAACAAAGTCAGGATAGAGGTTTAACACCTATAGACTACGATGTGGATCCTCCAACGATTAAACCCGAGGAGCATTTAACAGCATTCGGTTTGGCGGCTTTGATGCAAAATGGGTTTTCTTCTTTTCAACAGCACAAATTAAGTCCTTCTACCGACGAAGATAAATGGATTATTAGCGAGGATAATATTCCTTGGACGCACTCAAAAATTGCAAGCTATAATTCGGTCCAGAAACTTTTCAGATGTGCCGAGTGCGATTGTGTAGGCTATTTGCCACGTGTCGCTGAACACTGGCTCGGAACGCATTCCAATTTAAGAGTCTTTCAATGTCCGCAATGTCCTTATGAAAGTGCATGGGCCCGATGTGTGAGAATGCATCTCACAAGGCAACACAACATTAACACTGAAGAAGCAACGGACGCGCTTTTAAAAAATAACCCAGTTCTTCAGGAAATCGCCAGATACCTTCAGCGCTTAAAAACTAGGGTTGAAAATAATTGCAATAAGAGCCAGTCTAGTACAGTGGAAAATTTTCACACATCCTCAAATTCTCCATCTTTAAATACCAACGCGAACAGACAGTCTTCAACGGTAGCTGTGCAACAACAAGACACGCAAAACTTGTTAACCACAACGAAAAGATACAGTTGTAGTTACTGTCCTTATGCGACAGATAGGAGGGACCTGTTTACTCGACACGAAAATATTCACCGCGAGGAAAAACCTTTTCAATGTTATGTTTGTCAAAAACAATTTAATAGGGCGGATCATGTTAAAAAGCACTTTTTACGTATGCATCGAGAACATATTTACGACCTTAATAGAATAAGAAGGCATCCCCCCAAGAATGCCTCAGGGATGTCTTACTATCAAAAGTACAACAGTGCCAACGCGGAAGCGGACAACTTGGAAGAAAGCTTAAATGTTGGTCTTAGCGCCCCCATTTCCGTGCCTAACGGATTTAATAATAATATTAATAGATCGACACCGGTTTCAAATGCAAATAGAAGTAGTGTCCAAGTAAGGAATACTAAACCGAATGCAAAGAGTAATCCTAAGAAAAAAGGAGAAAAACGATACTCTTGTTGTTATTGCACCTGGTCAGGTGTAGATAATTGGTGCCTAAAACGTCATATGAATACTCATTTGAAACCGTTTATTTGTGGATTGTGTGACTACAAGGCCGCTCGCTCCGAACGACTGGCTACTCATGTTTTAAAAGTCCATAATAAAAGAGCTTGTGGTAAATGTTCGTTTTTGGCCGATGATCCACAGCAGCTTCGAATTCACCAACAAGAACAGCAGTAAGTGTTGCTTATAACTGTAGTGCAGTCAAGGGCGCAGGCAAATCGTAAGCAATTCATGCCCTTAAATAACTAAATGGTTAAAACTCATTGCCTTATTTTAAAACTACCGTCCTAGCTTTATCGCTTCGCTGCGCCCTTGAGTGATTTAAATTACATACTTATATGCAAATAGAATTTAAAAGGTGCATCTACGAAAACATATTCACTACACGCGATGTCTTACTTATATACATATGGGTCTTAGGGTCTCACTGTATTTAATCAGTAACTAAACATGTGTGAATATGTGCGCCGAGTCTTACTAATTCTGAGTTAACCTTCTTAATATGATACATTTGCTTAGTCCGTTGGATCAGCGTAATAGAACATCATCCCAAGCGGCTAACGCACTGCGCAATACCAGTTTTTCCAATTCAGCAAGTGGTACTACTGCCACATTTGGGTATGTTTTAGTAAGATAATTACTTTTTTTATAAAATAATTTTTCACAGACCCGCTTCAGGCATTAAGGGTTACGACGGATCAGCAACAACTGCTTTAATGCAAACGAATCGGGTACTGCATCAAAACAGTGAAATTAAACTATGGAAATCTCATTCTCCCAAACAACATGGTGCGGCGCGTCTCTTTAATTACATGGAGGCAAGCGACGGATCGGATCCAGAATGCAATAGCAGCTGTGGGCCGGAAGATGTAAGTCGACTGAGTAACCGGATTCAGTCGGATTTTCTTGAAGCGGGGGATGTAGGTGGCAACATCAGGCGAGAAATAGAGACTGAAGTCTCCGAACTACCTCTATTCATGTGCCAGTTGTGCGGTTTTGAATTCGAAGACGATAGCTCTTTGGAAACTCACCAATCAACACACGAAAGCCCCACATCTCCCGCTAAAAAGCAAAAAGAAAACGTCAATCCTAAACATAAATATCAATGTAAATATTGTAGTCTCACTTTCAGCGCACAATTTTCAGTAATCGGGCATATGAGCATGCATTCAGGCTTGCAAGGTGATCCATATAAACGATCACGAAAACAAAATCAACCCAAGAAAATTATGAACATGTTTGTTAACGGTATGAACAAACGATCGGATGCACATAAAGCAAAATCATGCAAAAAAATATACCGCTGTACAAAATGCAAAATTATAGTTACGTTTAACGACGAAAGTAATTTCATTCTTCATAACTATTGGAAGCATTCTAGACAAAATATGTTTCGCTGTGAACATTGCAATCATTGTTTCAGTCACAAATACCAGGTTATTTTGCATTCTAGTAAGGTTCACTCCATTAAAAAGACAGATCCTCCAAGGATTTCAAACTCATTTGCAAACAATGACGGCGAGCACCAATTTTTACTGAACTCCGAGATCACTTCATTGGCGGCTATAACATCTATACAGTCACTTTCTGATTTGCCAAATTTGACATCGGGGGTTCACAAATTAGGAATGTTCTTTGAGCATTCATTGAATGGCAACATCAACAACCACATGTCGTTAATAATACCCACTTTTCCGCCTAATTCATAGTAATCATACTACTATTTGCAGAATGGGCATAAACAATAATATGTGCAATACAGTTCATTGCACTACTATATACATTAGACCGTATACAAAAAATGATAACGATTTTTTTTAAGGAGCGTGTTGAAAATATTGTTCCTTATGACGAGAAACAAATCCTGTGAAAGTTTCAGTCTTAATATTAATATTTAGAGGTGCCTCATTTCGATTTTTGATTTCCTTTCTAAATAACATTAGAAAATATTTTTTTCTATTCCAGAATTCTGTAGCTCAATAATGAGACAATGATAGCCTGAACATACTCATGTAGGGAATTACAAGCTCTGCAAGAAGGGTCTCTTATAATTTTTTGATAAGTCAACTCTTTCAAAAGTTATTCAAGGTTGAAAATGAATTAACCGTAAGATTTTGCCACATTTTCAGTAGAAATGTGAATCTTACTGTGAAATGTCGTATTTTTTCCATAGACGATTTCATTTTTATTCGATTATCTCTTACGAAGCTTTCGAAATTCCTGAATGACGTTTTTAATTTTAATCACATCATGCGATTAAAAGATTTGTCAAGATAAATTCTCATTTAAATGCGAATAAGTAAAGATGATTTATAATCACCACTTGTAGAAAATGAAACTTTCTGCCGAAAAAAGTAGAATATGTTACGGTAAGGCACCTCTGAATAATAATATTAACTTCCACAGGAATTGTTTTTCGTCATAAGGAACATTATTTCCAACAAGATCTCTGTAAAAGAAAATAATCGTTTTTTTTAAACGGTCTAATATACATACGAGAACATATTATATAGAATAAAAAATATATATTTTAATATTTCCTACCGAGTATCAATATGTTTAATTTAATACAAGCAATTATTCTAACGCAAATTATGGTATACTTACATTAACGAGACGTTTGGTTATTATTGTTCGGTCCTATTTAATTTCAAATTGAAATTGTTTTTGAGATTTTCATGTATTTGTTCGTCACTTTATCATAATTTTTTAAGACCATATTCCACGATCAAAACAATTAGAGGAAAAATTGTCTATGCGAGAAGTAAGACATTTAATCCTTCTCACGCTATATTTTTTTGTTTTAAGTAAAACCGTGAATGAGAAAAATGTTGTATTCGCTCATGACTGTGTGAGTTTTAATTAAAATTTGTAATTCTTCTTTTAAGCTAAATATATACATACGTTGTGCTATGTTAAAAACAGACAAGAAGGAAACTAAAATTATGCGTTAATTAAATTTACATTGTGATTTAAACCTAACATATTTGTGCAATATGATTGTTTATTATATATTTTAACTGACCTTATTTATTATGATGTCAAATATTTGTTGAATGTTTGGTTCAATTATTTTTAATGCTTAGTGTAGATTACATATTTTTTGTTTTTTAACTATGTATTTTGTTTGAAAACTTATTATACTTTATATGGGGTGGATCATTTAACGTTTGAAATTTAAACTACCGTTTATTTTGATTTTGAATGGTATAATGACATTCATGAGTTGACAGAAGTCAGTTTTATTTTTGACTTTTATGAAATGCGGCGCTTTACACTTGAACAAAGTTAGGAAATATTAAAAACTTGTTTCTAAGGTGACCAATCTTCCACGCACACGGTGAGAAATTTCGAAGAAAAATTAAAATCACCCGAAATGCTGATGTCAATTGGCCGCCTAGGAGCTGTGATTTGACCCCGCTGGATTATTTTGTGGGGAGCCCTTGGATATGTGTTACGCAGAGATTCCTGGGACCATATATGCCATTATGTCAATCGAAAATGTACTGAAAAATGGAGTTGATTTGATTAGGTACTGCCAAGTCTGCCGTGGCAGTAATTTGAATAGCTTAATTGAATTGTCCAATTTTCCTAATAAACTCATAATTTTGAGAAAATATTCATTTTTTTAAAGCAGATTAAGATTCCAAAAACTAGATTCATTTGTTATCGATCTTATCCTCAATTACCTGGTGGAACTCTTACGATGTAGGTAATCTGAGAATCGGTGAGAACGCAAATAGATTCAAATAAAACGGTGATTTAAAGGCGGAAGTGGTCTGCCTAGGCGCAGCTGAGGCATCCCACAACCTGCTGAATTCTTTGTTCACTTTGCAGTCTACTTAGCAATGCTAAGCCCACCACTTTATAACACAAAATTTCCTTTAAAAATTAATTATGCAATTCTAGTTCGAGTTTTCGAGTGAATTTTAATAAAAAGAAGTGTTTTATATTATCTTAGTTTTAAGTTTTCAGCATTCACCACTCCTTTCTTTTCTAATTATTCAGAGTCGAGTGCGTTTTTCGGCATAAAAATTGGAGACAACGCTGCACACTTTTCTCTGCTGACAAATCAATGGAATTGGCAGTCCTCTTTGGCGGTCCTTTTTGATTTCGAGGAGATTTCGACTTGGGTCAGTTGTCACATGTCCTTATAGATAGATGGAATGCGCCTCAATACGCAGACTACCTGAAAAGTCAGCCAATTGAGAATATTGAGGAAATTAGTTGAGTGCACACACTAAATATTTTGCTTGATGCTATCGACAACAAATATGTATGTAATCCTACCGTGCAAATAAGTACTCGATATTTTTATTGGCCAAACAATTATTAATGCGCTCATTTTAAAACTCCATTCTCCTCAAGAAACTCAGTAACTTAGGCATCAAAAACAAAGCATACAAAGTCTTTCAATCATATCTCCACAATAGACAACAAAAAGTTAGAAATGGATCTGAACTCAGTGAGAGTGGATTGGTCAACAGTGGGGTACCCCAGGAAACTGTACTTGAGCCAATAATATTTTGAGTTTACATCAGCGAACTAATTATTATTCATATCATGCTCAAATATTGTGTTTCGCGGATGATTCCGTGTTGCTGATAAAAGACCATATGAAATCTGTTAAAACATGGATGGACAAAAACCTATTAACACTTAATATAAATAAATCTTCACTAATGACCTTTTCATCCGCCGGCAACACTAAACCCCGCGAAGGGATAGTAATCATCAAAGTGACTGTGCTACTAAAAAATGCAGCTGCACGCAAATAATTAAACATACAACTTCAGCAAAATATTTGGGAGATACGTTCGGTGAGTCGCTGAGATGGAAACTTCCTATAGATGATATAACGGCAAAAATTAATAAAATAATATACAAGTTCTACGCTATTAGACAAATATTTCCACAAGCTATACTAAAAAACGTATATTTTGCACCTATACAGTCTATATTGTCCTATGGCATAGGACAATATAGACCATAGGACCTATGGTATTATGGTTTGGAGAGCTGCCTGCATTACAATTGTCCAACCACTACTCGCTGCTCACAAATCCGTTCTTAAAATTATACACTTTAAAAACAAAAGATTCAGCTCGGACCTACTGTTCTCAATTGCAAAAGTACTCAGCCTCAAACAGATATACCTAAGTAGTGTTATTAAGTATGTATTATATTAGGCATAAAGATAAGATCGATAGAAACAAAATAACCCATGATATCACTACTAGAGCTATAACTAATGAAAGACTTAAACAACTCCAAATAAAAACTGAAATTGATAAACTATATTTTATTAATTAATACAATCATAAAAATAAGTAACATACTGCCACCTAACATTAAAAGAAATAAACTTCCTACCAAAAATAGTAATAGATTTAGATAAGTGGATAATTAAAAACTATGATATTGTAGAAAAAATAGTACCTGATTTTAATAATTATTAATTAATTAATAATAATAATAATTAATAATTTA
>JARJDY010041523.1:0-16027 GCA_030264615.1 Cypha longicornis
GCACATGGTCCATAGGACCTGGTCGCGCATGTCATTTAGACCTCAAACAAGGTGTTTTCTATACTCTGATCTATTATTTACACTTATTAAATGGCCAGAAATTCTGGACCATTACAGGTTATGTTATTCACCTCTGGGGGTTGGTGGGTTTCACCTCTAGTTGGATGTCACTATCGCAGGCGGTAGTTTTCTGGGGGTTATTGGTTGTGGTATACGCCGCTAGGGAGCTATTGGTACGGTATTCGCTGCCAGTTGGCGCCACTGTAGTGTTTACTTCGGACATTCACCGCGAGGTGGCGCCACACGTTGGAGGAGTGGAGGAGGTCACTGAGCCGGCGAAAGCTATCAAAATAGCCGTCGGCGCGGGACGGCGACGGCAGGAAAACAATGGGTTTTACACTCGTTGTTGTTGCAAATCTGCAGCGAGCCGGGACGAGGCTTTAATGAGAATTGAAGTGTGCTTACGAGTGGCAAGGTGCAGACTCAGCGAGTCTGAGAGGTAGCTTGATAAAGCTTGAGGGGAAGTTGCTGGAATTGAGCACGACACCGTATAAGTTTTAGTTGCATTATTTTTAATACATGGCCAAAATATTTCCTACCAATTATAACATACTCTGTATATTAACTAGTGTCCACCGATCAATCGTTTGATGTATTTGTCTGGTAAGTAGACAACGCGATTAGCGTCCTTCGGAAATCCTGGATGGCTAATAACGGAAAATATTATTAGCCTAAAAGTTCAATGCATGCAAACTGAACAAACTAGTCTAAAATCGCTATCCACCAGACGCTAATAAAACTTACGATCAGCCATTGCAATTTGCCAAAAAGCCGTTTAAATGTGGGAAAAGGTTAAATGTACGCAGCAAAGCTTGTATTTGCGGACTGTGTGAGAAGCAGTGCATTTCTATTGAATGAGGGTATAATACGGAAAAATGCAATAATAAACATTGTACCGTTTTCACTCGAATCTGTATTGAGTGGGTTCAAATCAAACGCTCTTAAAGTAACTAATGTTTAATTTCATAAACTAACAGTGAATTTATTTTCATCGAAAAACTTTTTACAATATTTTTCTGACATTACTACCAACAAACTTTTTTTCAATGCCTCCCAAGACTTATATATTTGCTTGCAGCACACTAAAATCTGAGACAGTGCGCTCCACTCAAATAAGCTTGCCCCTAACAGAATCATCCTCTCTCGGCAAGTAGGGTTGTAGCCGATCCAGATGAACGACCTTCATTTTCGATCTAGGATTTCCCTGAATCCGATACACTTAATCATTTATCTTTATTACAACTATGCAAGGTCCTTCCCAGTTACTCCGAAATTTTGGAGATCGGCCCTTCTTCAGTGTTGGATTATATAAGGTTGTTCAATTGGTACGGGTCGAAGTGGACAGCCTGTGGCAACCATTTTGTTTTGTTAATTTTATTCTAACCCATTTTTTATTATTTATTAACTCAGGTCAAATCACCATGACCAGTTTCACGATTGAGCAGCACGTGCATATGATAAAATTTTATTACCACAATGAATGTTCGATAGTGCAAACGTTGCGCGCTTTGCGCCCATTTTACGGCAGACGTCGCCAAGATCGTGTGATTTAAACCCACTAGATTTTTTCTTGTGGGATTTTCTGAAGTCGCGGGTCTATGCCAATAGGCCTCAAATGCCCAATAACCTAAAGGCCAACATATCTCAGGCCATTGCCCAAATTCAGCCAGATCTATGCCGCAGAGCTGTAGAAAATTGGACCACTCGGATCCGGGCAATGGAGTTCTTAAGGAGCACCATTTCAAATGAATAAATTTTCAACTAGAGCCTCGGCTACCCTCGTTGTTTCCTGGCTAGTTAACTCTGTCTATTTGCTAAAATAATCGCCAACAACCAATATATAGCAATTTCCTTATTTGCACTTGGTAAAAGGTCCAGCAACGTCAATAGCGACCCTTTCAAAATTGGCCCCTACGTTATACTGCTTCATTACCACACACATCCTTGTAGGGAATCCTTTACTTGCAGATCACTTTGGTCGTTTGCGGCACCAATCCTTAACAACGTCGTGGTTCCCGACCCAGTAAAATCTCTGTCGCAACTTCTCCCAACTTTTAGTTACTCCGATGTGACCTCCAGAGGCTTCTTCATGGGTTTCGGCCAATACTTCCTTCCGTTTGAATCCTGGTAGCACTATCTGATGATTTATTTCTTTGCCATTGGCACTCTCTCAACTAGGATTAAGTACACCATTTATCAAAAGAAAGCTGTCCCATTGCGCTCAATAACATTTTAGATTCTTACTCTTTGCCGAAATATCTTTCCATTCAGGACGAGTCTCCTTTTCCTTAAACTCGATAATTCGTCCAATACCTTGATCATTCAGTTGAGCTTCTCGTAAACCTTGTAAACTTCAATCAACTGCTGACTGGATAATGGTTTTTTTTACAAGGGACAAACTCTTTGCCTTCTTTCTGCTCTGCCCCATTGCAATGCCTGCAATCAATTTTTCAAGGCTTTCTCGAGAGAGCGTCGGAATTGTTGTGCCAGTGCCCTTTTCCTTTTTCGCAATTTTTCCATCTAATTCAGGGCTGCTCTCTCGACATGGAAGTTGTGAAACTTTTAGTTGGGTTTGTGAGGCATGGAGAAATCTAGCCATCTTTTCCCATATAAGCTGACTACTTGGAGCTTTCCTGAACTGATGCCCGACTTTCTTGGCGAGGCGGTAGCCGGTACTGTCTTCTTAAATGATCTAGTTTCCGACAGTTGTAGCACCGGAATTGCCCCTTTGGAGCTGATGAAATTTGCTCAGAAGTAGATTGCGAATTAATTTCTTCAATTAACTTATTAAGTTTCTCTACAGTATCTCTATTATTACGTTGACCATCATCAATCGAATTAATGGATGTTTGCCTAACTCTTACAAGTTTTCGAAATGTACTCTTTTTACCTGCTTTGAATTCTAGAGCCTTAGATAACATTTCCCCATGAGCATTTGAATTAGCGAATTTGAGGGTCCTCCGTTGCTTCAAGTCCTGTACACCATCAGAAATCGACAGCATCGACCGCCAAGCCTTCCATTACGCCTTCAGTTACAGTTGGAAGTGCTAATCTCACCATTTGTGATACATCCGTGCTAAATTCTTGAAAGAATCCTACAGAATTTTGTCGAAGTTCTATTAATTGCATTCTGTAAAGCAACGGCTTATATTTATTACCAAATCTTCTATCAAGGTATTCCCGCAGATACTCAAAAATACCTTGATTGTCGTCAGGAACATTTTAAGGGCATCACCACGCAACGACAACTTCAGTGAAGTTGCCTTTTCCCTATTACTCCAATCATTTGAAACAGCAGCAGCATTAAATTGACGTAAATAATTAGCCCAAGATGTTTCGCCATCGATCGTTAATCGGAGCTTCGACTCTCAAAGCAACTGTGTTGCATTCAGCGTTCACTTTGTCTGTCTCATAATCAGGTGTTAACAATGACTTGTTTTCCCCGAACCTACGCATTCTCAGCTACAAAACATCGAACTTGCCTATAATCTTGCTGACATAAATCTCAACATCGTCTTCGGACGTTTCCAGTTGGCTATCCGTGACTTTCCGCTGTTCTTCAGTCTCTTTGGCCATCTCCACTCTGAACTCATTATTTCTTTCCGCGATTTTTAATTCAAGCTCTTTGGTAATACTTATTTAAAATTCATTTTCCTTTTGGTATTACTTAACTTTTAGAAAACATTATCGTCTGTAAGCTTGTACTATAAACATCATTCAACATAATAAATAGTGACTTTATTGTGTCATTGCTATTGCGCACCATCGCTGAGCAGTCATCATTGGCGCAAAGTCACATCGGCCAATCTCTATAAGCAACAACGTTGAAATTTACAACTTCAACAGTAGGCAACTCAGAAGTTGGTCCTTAGAGCCGGATGTTAATTATCCGAAATCTTTAACGCACCAGCGACGAACCTCATAAAAATCATAAACATTAGTGGTACAAACTATGTCGCGCAACTCGTGAACCAACGCATCGTCACATCGGAAGCCATCGTCTTCGTCTTACAAATCGAAAGGCATCGTCTTCAGCTTACACATTCTGAAGTCACCGTCTTCGTCTTACAAAACGGAAGCCATCATCTTCATCTTACATATTCTGAAGTCACCGTCCTCGTCTAACAATTCGGAAGCCATCGTCTTCAACTTTCACATTCTGAAGCCACCGTCTCCGTCTTACAAATCGGAAGCTATCGTCTTCAACTAACACATTCTGAAGGCACTGTCTTTACGTTACAAACCGGAAGCCATCGTCTTCATCTTACACATTCTTAAGCCACAGTCTCCGTCTTACAAATCGAATGCCATCGCCTTCAACTTACACATTCCGAAGCCACCGTCTCCGTCTAACAAATGGGAAACCATCGTCTTCAACCTACACATTCTGAAGCCACCGTCTTCGTCATACAAATCAGAAGCCATCGTCTTCAACTTACACATTCTGAAGCCACCGTCTTCGTCTTACAAATCGGAAATCATCGTCTTTATCTTACACATTCTTAATCTACCATCGTCTTCAACTTAGACATTCTGAAGCCACCGTCTTGGTCTTACAAATCGGAAGCCATCATCTTCATCTTACACATCCTGAAGCCACCGTCTTCGTCTTACAAATCGGAAGCCATCGTCTTCATCTTACACATTCTAAAGCCACCGTCTTCGTCTAACAAATATGAGGCCCGCTTCTTCGTCTTTTAAATCAGAAGCCATCGTCTTCAACTTAAACATTTTGAAGCCACAGTCTACGTCTTACAAATCGGAAGCCATCATCTTCATCTTACTCATTCTGAAGCCACCGTCTTCGTCTTACAAATCGGGAGCCATCGTCTTCATCTTACACATTCTAAAGCCACCGTCTCCGTCTTACAAATCGGAAACCATCGTCTTCAACTTACACATTCTGAAGCCACCGTCTTCGTCTTGCAAATCAGAAGCCATCATCTTCAACTTACACATTCAGAAGCCACCGTCTTCGTCATACAAATCGAAAGCCATCACCTTCATCTTACACATTCTGAAGCCACCGTTTTCGTCTTACAAATCGGAAGCCATCGTCTTTAAGTTACACATTCTAAAGCCACCGTCTTCGTCTAACAAATCTGCAGCCCCGTCATCGTCTTACAAATCGGAAGTCATCGTCTTCAACTTACACATTCTGAAGCCACCGTCTAGGTCTTACAAATCGGAAGCCATCGTCTTCATCTTACACATTCTGAAGCCACCGTCTTCGTCTTACAAACCGGAAGCCATGAGCTTCAACTTTCACATTCTGAAGCCATCGTCTTCGTCTCACACATCGGAAGTCATCGTCCTCACATTCGGAAGCCATCGCCTTCGGTCTTATATTCGGAAGCCATAGGTTTCATTTCATCAAACATCGGATGCCATCGTCCTCACACTCGGAAGCCATCGTCTTCGATCTTACAAATCGGATGCCATTGGTTTCATCCAACATCGGAAGCCATCGTCCTCACACTAGGAAGCCATCATCTTCAATATAGTTCGGAGGCTATCGCATACACACTCGGAAGCCATCGTCTTCAACCAACATTATGAAGCTGTTCTCCTTACATATTCTGACGCCCTCGTCTCCGTCTTACACAGTCTTTGTTTATGCTTATTTTAATTTTATCTCTTCCCCGGGCTGCTTTTAATATTACTTATTTTAAATTTATTTTCCTTTTGGTAATACTTATTTTATATTCATTTTCAAATTTAGCGTTCCGTGCCATACCTTCGTAGAATTGAACAAATTGTACTCATAATCCATTCAGTTTCGTTAATTCTTAATTTATTTCTCCCTCGGTAAAGATACATAGTTTTATTACAAACATCCTAAGCATTAGGTATATTAGGAATGTTAATCACTGGAAACTTAGATGTAAATTTAATATTTGCAGCCCTGCATGCAAATCACACATCGCCGCCAGATCACCCCCATCAATGTAACCTACCACTCAAATTAAGATTTTAATAAGCATTATCGTTTGTAAGCTTGTACGATCCACATCAATCAACATATTAAAAAGTTACGTAGCAAGTGCGTTTATCCTTAAACATTGCAATCGCTCACCATCGCTTAGCAAGCATCATTGTCGCAAATTCACATCGGTGAACCTCTGTAAGCAACAACGATAAAATTTACGACTTCAACTATAAGCAGCTAATACTCTTTTTTGGAGAGATACAAATTCTTTCCTATGTTCTCTATTGTCTCCTCTATCTTGCCTAATCCAGTGCAATTTTTCTTTCAATACCGAAAATTTCCTCCTTTAAACTTGTTATGAAATTTTCGTATATCATCTCTATTCGCGCCTTCTAGACATCATTCCCTGCTTTGATTTCTATTACCATAGCTTCCCGATTAAGTTCCATCTTCAGGGAACCATCACCCATCTTAATCGCTCATTTTTCAACCTAATTAGTTCTTCCATGTTCTCTGATTCATTGATTGACTTCTGGTTCTAATAGGCTTAAACAACTCGTTTCGCGACGAAGTATTCAAGCAATACATTTGGTTTAAGATCTCAATTCTGACACCGATGCGACGGTTTCACTCAAATCCGTATTGAGTAATTACCCGTGGATTCAAATCAAACACTCGTAGAGTAAATAATGTTTAATTTTATAAACTAACCGTGCATTTATTTTCATCGACCACCTCTTTGCAATCCTCTTCTGACAATACTGTCACCAACCTTTTTTTCCAAAGCCCCCCAAACCTTATATATATGGTTGCAGCACACTAAAATCCGTTTCAATAAGGTATATATTCTGCCAAATAATATTTCAGGTCAAAATCTTATTTCTATATCAGCGTCCATGGTTTCATCAATTTTTATTGACATGAAAGCTGGGTATATGGGATTTTCTGGCCCAAATGAAAAGGATTAACGTTTTTGGTAGTAACTCAAATACAATCGGCGTGATTTCCCAATAAACGAGCTGTCAATTCACTACATGACCACTCATCGAACATGAAGTGTACAAAAAGCCTTAACATTTTGTTCCTAAACATTCAATCCGTAAGAAATAAAATCAACGAGCTGGAACCTCTCATTGCAGATAAGGAAAGTGATGTATCTTCAATTCCCTTAATATGCCTTACTGAAAATTGGCTAAAATCCAATGAGTTACCGCAATTTAGCCTCTCCACCTACAGTGTTGTATCCAGCTTTGGCAGAGCCACTTTCAAACATGGCGGTGTATTACATCTCCTCAGTAGCAAATACAAGAAAGGCTCCGTACCATTCCATCTGACTGAACTTAGTGTGGAAAAGGACTGTTAAATATCATATGCATATGTATTTACAGAAGTCCTTGTGGAAACCTTACTAATTTCTATGAGATCATGGATAAGCTGTTGGTAAAGGTATACTGGCGCAAGAATTACATTATTTATCATTGGAGGCAATTTAAATAAAAATTTAAGATCATGTGTACCGATTCTTTAGGACAAATAAATTTCATCTGAACTTATGGCCTCCGGAGTACATTGAACTTCGCGACAAGACTGGACAATACAATTGACAATCTGGATTTTCAATCTTATTACTCAATCACAAATCTGGATAATGACTGTTTGGTGACTGTTCCTTGCGACTATCACCTATTGGACAACGTTGGCATTGTAGCAAAAATATCTGCGCCTGCAACATCTACCAGATATGTGAAGTCGATTCATCGACCAATCACTAACGCTGGACGCAGTCGCTTCTACCAGGAGCTGGAAGACATAGGCTGGTCTTCTCTACCTACTGCAGATTGTGTCAATTACGCCTATAATTACTTACTTGATGCTCTACCAAGATCATTTCTAAAAAGTTTTCATGTCTAAGGGAAAAGTAGGATAACTACACAATCGCTTACTGTACACTGGTTTGATAATTACCTTTGTACTATAAGTGAGGAACTAAATGACCCAAAAGCTTTTGATCTTATAACTAAATTCAAAACCTTGAGGCGTTCCTTTCGACATCTGATCGAGGAAAGACGTATCTCAGCTTATTCTGAATTCATTAAAAACTTCAAATCCAGCCCAAGAGTGCTATAGAACCTAATAGAGCCACCCAAAAACATTATCATATAAGCGGACTGAGTCATTGATGCCCACTCCTTCAATGAGTACTTTACTAAAATTGCTCATAACACTCACAGGACGATTCCACCTACACCTCTAATATTAGATGCACTAATGATGGTCAAGAAAACTGACTCAATTTTCCAATTTCAGCAAGTATCTGATATAACCGTAAGAGATGCAAGTAAAAAGTTAAAGAATTCCTACTCCAGAGACTGTTTCAATATGACAGCGCGACTATTGAAAGGAGTTACGGATATAATCATCAGCCCGCCCACAAAAATGGAAACTGAATGCATAATGAATAATGTTTTACCAGATTCGCTAAAGACTTCTTAAGTAATCCCTTTTCTTAAGCAAGGTGAAGCTGGTACTCTAAACAACTATAAACCAATCACAATTTTGCCTGTAATCGCGGAGTCATCTGGAGTCAATCCTGGGCAATCAACTACACCAATTCTCTGAATACAACAAGTTACTGTCAAATGCTCAATATGGATTTCGACGTGGTCTATCTACAATGGACGCAATTTTGAATATGGTTAACTGCATATATGATGGCTTTAACAAAGTAGACCTCGTTGTTGGCTTAATGCTTGACTTGACCAAAGCTCAAGCTCAACGCTCAACGAAGTGAGGAATTTTTATATGCTGATGATACCTCTTTTATAACTGGCAATCACATTCTGGATATTGCACTCCTCGGCAATGCCGTCACCTTAAATGATGCCGAAGTCTGGCTAAGCAGCAACAAGCTTTGTTTGAATAAGAGTAAAACTGTAAAGATGCTATCCTCACTACGAGAAAATGAACTAGAGTCGGAAGAGGAATTCTCCAGCCTGATCAAATTTTTGTTCATCACCGTAGACACTTAGCTGCGTTGGATGGAACATGTAACTATCACCTTAAAAAAACTCTCGTCACATATATTTTTACTACGGAACTAAAGAATTCTGTCTGGATCCACGTTCACAGCAGATTGAGAACCTCTTTTTATAAAGCACCGAATTCAAACATCACCGGCTTTCTATATCTTTGAATGCCTATAACTATGTTATAAAACTAGTAAAAACTACTTGCAACATCGAAATGAACACACTTATGATACAAGGAAGAAAACTGACTTTTTCGTGCTATTCTCTCGTCTTAAAACGGTTCAAAATAGCTCTAATTTTTATTGTATCCATTTCTACAACCACTTTTCGAATAGTATACGAGAGGTTTCTTTAGAGTCATTTAAAACAAAAATGAAGTTGGTATTACGTGACAACCCTTTATACTCGGTTGAGGAATCTTTTAAACTTGACCTTTCTTAATTTTTTATTGTGTTGCTATACGTAATAGATATTCTCTGATATTTAGATGAAGACTTACTCAAATTTTGACGAATGTAACAAATGTAATATACGAGCCACTTTAATATATTCATTGATTGACAACTATTACCACTGTGTCCAGAAACAGGAAAAAGATTTCCCAATTAATTTTGTGTTCCGTTTAAGTAAGTGAAGTACCTCCATTAAGAATATAATTCGAATCATTTCTTGAGAAATTATAGATGCTTTTCGACAAAAGTATTCCGAATCAGCGGATGTTAAATTTCTTTAAGCTATGAGTCTTGCCCTAGCAGTAAGTTCAGATTGGTTCGATGAGCCCTACTAAACGTTCGAGCTGTTAAAAATAATGTACGCATTGTTGGTGAGAACATTATCCGGCAACTCGCGGGAAAAATTCTAAAAAAGTTGTTTCAAAAGGTAATTGTAGTCCAGAAAACAGGAAAAAATTTCTCCCAATTAAAATTGTGTTCCGTTTTAGTAAGTGAAGAACCTCTATTGAAAATATATTTCGCACCATTTACAAAAAAATTGAAGAAGCTTTTTGACTAAGGTATCCCGAATCATCTGATGTAGAAATTACTTAAGCCATTAGTCTAGCCCTTGCAGCAAGTTCAGATTGGTTCGAAGAAGCAAACGAGTGCCTTTTGGAAAAAAAAACTGTAATGGTCTTGAATTTCTAGCCATTTATTAAGTATTTAAAATGATTCAGCTAAATGAAAACACCTAGTATGGAGTTTAAAAGATTTATTTGAATGCGCAACAAGGTCGAAAGAACATGAACGATACCAAACGCCAAATTCGCGCGTTTTACTCGGAAGAGGATGGGAAATACTGGCAACGTTGACGAGACCACAACAGACATGCGCGAGCGCGCGTCCGTCCCACTACAGTCGAGCGCGCTCGCCTCATAAGCTTTTGAGGTCGCGGTCGCGATTAAAAGGACAAGCGCGTCAACAGCTGGCGACTGGAAATGATCGAGGGGCACGCGCACATCTAGTTAGCGCTTACGATTTCGGTCAAGAACTGGAGATTTGAGTGACTTAGCTGATGGCTTGGTTCGAGGGAAACTTCCCGTTACAAAGGAAATCAGATTGGAGCACCAATCGGTCTTATCCCAGGAGCCTGCGTCACAGTATAGTGCTGTGCTGCGTATTTGACATGATTTAACATCGAGGAGAGATCATATTGTCGGAGGGCCCAGCCGCAACCAATTTTACGCGGAGAGCACAATAGTCAACATCAGGACCTAGCTTCGAGTTCGTCAAGACAATAATATAAGTTCAAGGTATCGTGGTAGATACACAGGGTGACTTTTTTAAACCGTTACACCTAGATATTTTGAGAACTATTTGAGATAGCGATTTGGATCCCTCGGCATACTTTGAAACTTAAGGGTGCCTATTTATTGGCATATGCTGCAACATGACACCACATCCGGATATACCGGAAGTACGCATCAACTTCCTCATTTTTAATGGAATGACTCATTTTTTTTTTCGATACTTAGATATTACAACTAATTTTAATGGCACTTTATTAAAGGTTATTCGTTCCTATTACTAATAGTTTTCGAGATATTAATTGGTTCGGGATGTCATTTGCGCGGAATTTGGAATAGCGCGCAAATTAATATCAAAGAAACTGTTTGTGCTATGTTTCATATGCAAAAAGAAGACATCCCAGCATGATAACTTCAATTTTGGTTGTTAAATTTACTTATCTTTTAGGGTTTTCCGGATCACGAGAATGTATTGCTTTGGTGGCAATGAAAATACATCTAAATAAAACAACTGAAGAGCTATTCATGAAGGAGCTCAGTTAATTGCATTAATCAAAGCGGCGATCACTTAAAGCACCTTTCATTTTTCCGCAATTTTTGTTAATTAGTATTCTTTAACAATTAGTTCTATTTAAATATGTATAAATTTATCAAAAATTTAGGATTTCAAAACAAATTTATTGTCTTCCTTTTGTTGCAATATTAAGATCTACACTATTTGTAAGCAAACGTGTATTTTGTTGCTATTTTGTTGGCAATGAGCAAAACTAGGTAGCGTCAAATGCATAAACAGTGAGAACGTAATTTCTGCAGTAATGTCAATCTGTACTTTGGATGCCAGGATTGCCGTTTCGTAGTATTTGCTACTCATCAGCTCTATATCGTAGATAAGGACTTCCATTCTTTATCGTGCTTAAGGGCACTAAATTTCGAGTTTGGAGTTGCGACTAGAGTTCTTCAGGTTTTCTATTGTACATTGCAATGCTATGATTAGAACTCATCAGGGAAGAATGGTTAGCCCTGAATAATTATCCAAAAATTGGTGGCTTTTTACACGATTTATTTCTCCACCTGCGACTTAAATACGCAAACAGTCAATATTGTCAATCTGTACATGTCAACTAGCAGCTGATGAGTAGCAAACACTACGATGTCCTGGTATCGCGTGTACAGATCGACATTATTGCAGAAATTACGTTCTCACTTTATATCGTAGATAAGGACTTCCATCCTTTATCGTGATTATGTGCACAAAATTTCGAGTTTGGATTTGCTACTAGAGTTCTCCGGGTTATCTACTGTGCATTGCAATGCAATGACTAGAACTAATCTTGGAAGAATGGTCAGCCCTGGATAATCATCCAGAAACCGCCAGCTCTCTGCATGATTTATTTCTCCACTTGCGGCTTAAATACGCAAATAGTCAATATTGTCAATCTGTACATGTGTACTACCAGCTGATGAGTAGGAAACACTACAAACGGCTGTCCTGGTATCACGTGTACAGATTGACACTTATTGCAGAAATTACTTTCTCACTTTATATCGTAAATAAAGACTTACATCCTTTATCGTGCTTAAATGCATAAAATTTCAAATTTGGAGTTGCTACTAGAGTTCTTCGGGTTACATATTATACATTGCGACGCAATGGCTAGAGCTGACCCTGGAAGAATGGTAAGCTTTGGATAATTATCCAAGAACTGCCAGCTCTCTGCATGATTTATTTCTCCACTTGCGGCATAAGTACGTAAATAGTCAATATCGTCAATCTGTACATGTGTACTACCAGCAGATGAGTAGCAATCGCTACGAAGCGGCCATCCTGGTATCACGAGTACAGATTAACATTATTGCAGAAATTACGTTCTCACTTTATATCGCAGATAAAGACTTCCATCCTTTATCGTGCTTAAGGGCACAAAATTTCGAGTTTGGGGTTGCTACTAGAGTTCTTCGGGTTATCTATTGCTCATTGCGATGCAACGTCTAGAACTGATCTTGAATGGTTGGCCCTGGATGATTATCCAAAAACAGCCAACTGTCTGCATGATTTATTTCTCCACCTGCGACTAAAATACGCAAATCGTCAATATAGTCAATCTGTACATGTGTGCTACCAGCTGATTAATAGCGAACACTACGAAATGGCCGTCCTGGTATTCCCTGAATAGATTGACAATATTGCAGAAAATACGTTCTCACTTTATATCGTAGATAAAGAAAATATCGTGCTTAAGTGCACAAAATTTCGAGTTTAGAGTTGCTGCTAGGGCTCTTCCGGTTATCTATTGAACATTGCGATGCAATGCCTAGAACTGATCCTGGAAAAATGGCTAGCCCTGGATATTTATCCAAAAACAGCCAGCTCTCTACATGATTTCTTTCTTCACTTGCGGCTTAAATATGCAAATAGTCAATAATGTCAATCTGTACATGTGTACTACCGGCTGATGAGTAGCAAACACTACGGAACGGCCGTCCAGGTATCATGTGTACAGATTGACATTAATGCAGCTTAAGAGCACAAAATTTTGAGTTTGGAGTTGCCACTAGAGTTCTTCGGGTTATCTGTTTTTTTTGCTTTTGAAGTTGCCGAACATGGCAGCACACAAAAAAATCTCGTAATAAAGAAAAAGTTAAACCTACTAATATATATAGTAAATGTGATGTGAGTATGAAAACTGATGAAGCCGAACTGACCTGTGAGGATCCCTGCAACAATAAATTCCACTGCGTCTTCTGCAAAAAATAACTTAATGGAGCTAGTGTCATACTGTAAAATAAGAGATGATTTTAAGGCAATAGTGAAGGAACAAAATGAGGATACAAGGGTATTAATAAACCAGTGCAATCAAGAATTAAAAACAGAACTTGTAGAACTTAAACAGTGTGCAAAGCAAGCGAGGATCTTATGCAGAAGTAACTACAAGTGGAGGCAGTAACTGTGAGACTGAGATGGCAAAAGGAAGGAAAGGAAACCAAAAGCAATGTATTATCATTAAACCTAAGAATATTCAAGATGGTACTGAAACCATAAAATCTTTTGTAGCCATAAGAGATAAGACACTCCATCTCGAAGATAAATTACATCAGCAATGGAGGTGTAGCAATACAAACAAACTTAGAAAACGCTTCAAATGAATGGTAACTCATCCAAACCAGACGAGGTTCCGATTACCACGCCAACATCGCTAAGAAGAGAAACCCACGGATCTGCATCATAGGCCAAAACTATGAATGTCGTCAAGAGCAAATACAAGAAGCATTAATCCAAACTAACTCTTTTCTGAGCAACAGTGATGAAATAAGACAAGTTTACGCAAGACAGAGCAACTACAATAAAAAATGGATAATGGTTTTGGAAGACAACGCAAAAGAAGATGTAAATGTTAAAGTGTGCTACAAATGCCAACAAGGAGGACATCTAGCCAAGGAATGCACAAAGTCTACAGTTTGCTTGCACTGTGCAGGGGATCATCAGACAGCAAAGTGTACATCGGAAACAAACAGATGTGTAAATTGCAAGCATGTGGCAAGTAAATATAAAAAAGATATTGATATCTATCACTCGGCGAATACATTAAAATGCCCCCTATATTGCAATAATTTAGAAAGAAGGTAGGAAACAAATTTCTTACTAAAACTAAGAGTGCATAACGAAATAAGAGATATTGCAAGTGACGAATATCAAGATCTCAAAATGATGTATTTAAATATAAGGAGGGTAAGAAATAAGTTAGATGCAGTAGTAGCTTATGCAAAAATACACGAGCCACATATAATAGTTCTAACAGAAATCTGGATTACTGAGGATGAAACTAGATTCTATCAAATTAGTAATTATATTGCAACTTTTGATTGTCGCAACAAAGGAGAAGGAGGAGTAGCAGTTACCATTAAAAAAGGACTACAAGTGTGTTCAGTCAAAACTAGAGTAATGAGTAAAGAGAATATAAATATTAATGCTGTTCTAGTCAAAGTTAAACGTAATTGTAAAGAGACACTAAATTCTATAGACCAAACGGACCACAAGGAAAATATGAGACTTTTTCCACTTTCTTGAGCAATCACTCTCAACAATCTCACGTAATAAATTAATAATTGTGGGCGATGCTAATATAGATCTTCTGCTTGATACAGGTACAAACCACCCGCTTAATGAATATAAAAATATCATTGAAGCATTTGGTCTTGAATTTGCTAATAACATAGACAAAACCAGCTATACCAGAATCAAATAAATTGGAACCACAATCATTAATCCATTATTACCAACGACTGCCTTAAAAAAAATCAAAGTACGTCTAAAACACGCTGATATCAGTGACCACAAATTAATCTTGTATGATATAGAAACCAAATTTAAAGCTAAAAAAAAATTTAGTAACGTCAAACTAGTAAAGCTCAATACCGCACTAAATAAAGAAAAGGTCAAACAAAATATTTCAGGTGTTACCTCATTTGATGAATTGATAAGAGTAATTCAAAATGGTCAAACGGAAAGTCAATACATTATAAAAAGAAGAACCAGAAATAATAGATGGATCATTAAAGATATTTTGGACAAAATAGCTAAAAAAAATCAATCGTATAATAAATACCAAAGTATTTACAATCAAGAATTAAATTTAAAAAAAAATTAGACGCACCAAACAAAACTATTACTCAAATAAGATATCTCAAAATGTTGACATTCCAAAGAAAATGTGGGATGTATCAAAAAATGCAATCAATATAAATAAAACTAATACTAAATCTATAAATAAAATCCGGAAAGAAATCATTATACTAGTATCTGACAAAAATGAAATCGCAATTGAAATAAACATGTACTTTAGTAATATTGCTAATACACTATATGAAGAAATGAAGAAATAAAAAAGAAAAGACAAAAGGAGATACCATATTCGAAAAAATTACGGTTCAAAAAAACGAAAGATCATTATACTTATATCCGACAGACAAAAGTGAGATAAAAAATATAATAAATAAACTAGACTTAGCAAAGGTCCAGGATACGACGGGATCACAACGTTGGATTAAAGAAATATAGTTGATAAAGTTGCAGAAAAAATAAGCGAACTGATAAATAAACATATAAACTTAGGTGTTTCTCCAGAAAGCTTAAAGATAAACAAAGTAATACTAAAATTTGAATGTCATCAATTTGTACATGTGATGCCAGGACGGCCGTTTCGTAGTTGTTGCTACTCATCAGCTGGCAGCACACATGTACAAATTGATGACAGTGACTTCTCGTATTTA
>JARJDY010041571.1:0-17381 GCA_030264615.1 Cypha longicornis
ATATTTTTAAATTGTGCGTCTAATGCGTAGCTACAATTTAGTGAAAACCGCATTTCCAAATCTTTATTAGGAAGCGAGCAATCCGCCGTGCGAGCTTAAGTTGCGCACCCTGTATATATATATATATATATATAATATATATAATATATATATATATATATATATATATATAATATATATATAACGTAAATTAACATGGTATAAATAAAATTTAAAAAAATGCAACAGTGTATTTTTTAGTTATTTAAAAAAATGCAGGTTTGACTGCACCCTGTGTTTGATGATAAAGGGATGTGTGACTATCATGTCACATCCGATTTTACTAAAAACATCATGACAAGATAGACAGAAACTTACCTTGGCTGGCAAACGTTTCTCCACTTTGGAATAGCTTCCGCCTTCTTTTCCGCCGATCCATCCTTTGATCGTATTTTGGCAGTTTTAGCAAGAGCTGCCATAATGTTTGCGCTCGTGTGGTACTCGGGAATTAGAAGACTTAAGTCTATACTTTCGCCTTGTATGCCAAAGTTCAGCGTGATAGTGTCGGGCAGAAAATCATCAAATGGTAAATCAAACGACAAATGCATGAAGTGCGCACATAAAGCTATATGCGTATTCTCCCGTCGCTGCTGTTGTCCGGCACTCGAACAATCCACCCAATTATATTGATTGACCAGTGTTAAAATTTCGCAATGTTTCAGTGTCAATCCCAGGCGCCACGTGTAGGGTACGAAATGTAAAATGTCTGGACGATGTTTCGAAGACCAGTCGTTCACAAAATCTAAAACGTAAACTCGTTATCTACTCCTATGAAGAGAAAGTGGATGTGATGACATACCTTGGAAAAACCATTTGTGAGTAAATAACAACACCACCGTGGCTTTACAACCTGTCAAGTTAAGTTCCCACGTTTGATGTTGGTTCCACACAAGAGGATAATGACAAGCCAATGAAAATTCCAGTGTTTCACTGACAACCAAGTCTCTGAACTGTAGACTTGTAGTTCCTTCTAAATGCAGCAGTTGTCCGTTAACTTTTGTAACATAGCCATTCGTAAGTGTGACCCACGGGATGGTAACTTCCAAGTAACTGCCCGCTCCCACCGTCACATGGACAGCGTTAGTCTCCTTATTTTTCGAGAATAAAATATCTATACTGGATTCGTTTTGCATCGATAAGCGGATATCAAAACTTTGCATTTGTCTTTTTTGGCCGGGCTTGAGCGGTTCAGTCACGATGATGGGGGCGTAATCTTGCGGATAAAAGAATTTGAAAAGATGTTCGCGTTGACGATCTGCCCATGGGCCATAGCTGAAATTAGTGCCCTTGCCGCATTTGATATCAACACCCCACTGCGGCGGATCGGACTGGTCCGATTGAACCGTATCCCCGTTAGGTAGAGTTACAGTTATTGATTCTTCAGGCACCACTCCTAAGATTATTATATTATTATAATCATGTTAAAAACCACGTAAGCTCTTAAGGAAGGCTTACCCGCTTCATCCATATAAAAATAAATCTCCAAATAGTTCGTAGACATTAAAACGAAACCTTCACCCATAAATCTTGGGGGCTCGTCTAACATTCCCGTATATTTTAAACTAGGAGCTAACATAACTCTTGCATTTTCGGCCTTGCATTTTGTGAAATGCATGAATCGATCCAAAGTGTTCACGGCCGGTCGTGTAGAGTAAACAAAATGACTCTCTTCGACCGTAACACTTAAAGTCGTAGGAACTAGGCGATTTCCAAATACCAACCGACACTAGATAATAAAATATAACTTAATTCCTATTAGATATAAGAAGATAAGCAAATTCATTACAGAAGAAATGTCCATTTTGATTACAGGAATCAAGTCTCTCCAAGTTCTAGCCATTGCTGCCTCACTTCTTTGCTTCTTGTTGATTTTCAAATTATCCAGTTCAATATTTCTTTCAATGTTCTCAATATTCATTGTCTTTTCTTCATTGTTATTGTCAGGAAAGATTCCAGACTCCAATCCAAATATTTTTTCAATGTGAGCATACAAATCAGAGCGGTTGTAGACATGAAGTTCAAAACCATTTAAAACTACTGATAAACGAGTGTCAGAATGTGATAAGTCCTCACTAACATCTTTAGGCACATAAGAGCGCCACCAGCGAAATATTAAATAACCATCTTGAACCCTAACTGTGAAGTCTGGTGTTATATAAACAAAATCTCGAAACATGATTTTGCCACTTAAAGCATTCAATGTAAATGAACCTGCAAACCAAACAATATTAAGAATTTAACACAAATATTGTTGTTATCAAGCATAATTATTGTTAGTTACCCATTTGAAAATAAGCCTTATTGCTTAAGAAACGATTGACTATATTGGTTATAATGCATCCAACTATTCGACTATTGTAGTATGTGATATAGATAACCCATGCAAATGCAAATATCAGGCTCCCAAGCAGCATAAGAAAGTTTGAATCCATTTTAATATCATCTAAAAGGACATTAGTAGTCCCATTTCCAGACCAGGCTTCAGGACTGTTGAGTCCCAATAGAGTTTCTTCGTCAATCATTTTCACGCTTTAAATTATTATTGCAGGTACAAAAATTAAAATTATTTTGGTGTTTAGGAATATATTTATAACTTTTAAAAACCGCATGTCATTCATTTGTTGGCTTTCCTTGATTTTCAACTTTTTGCGACACTTAATGCCATTTAGCGAAAATTTCGTTTTTACAAAAACACTAGAATTAAAATAGTGAAACTATATTAAAAAGTCTGCTTCTAAACCGAAGCTATAACACTTTTAAACCGTGATTTAAAATTAGCTATTTTGCTGCTACTACTTTAGAAAGTGTTAATAATTATTCACGTTATTATTGATCTGTAATAGGTGTGTGTGTTCTTTTTAGCTCTAGCTCCGGAGACACGAAGCTGACTACGTTGAAGAGCTGTTGTTATTGCACAGCTCACTCATTGACTCAATCCAACTAACCTGTCCACGGAACTGCAAAAAAGCATTAGTTGAAGTGAATCAGCTACACCTCCTCGAGTCACACTTGTAAAGTGAGGCTAGATTTGTTCACGAAAAAAAGCCGATATATTAGTCGCTTTCTTTTCGACACTTATCTCTGAGATTCTCAGATACTGTCACTTTTCGCATCGTTCTTTTGAACTTCTCTATCTGAGATTACCTGAGATTTTTTCCCACTCTTTTAGCACAACAGCTTACTCAAGAAGAGATTTTAGCTCTGTTCACTCACCCATTCATAACGCACCCTTTCTTACTTGCATTTAATATGGCCGTAAGTTTTACACCGATTGTGGGTAATCCTTCCGAATAGTCCACCAGACTCCGACTATTTTCGGAGAGCAGGCGGACGGTCACGGATGATGTTTCCTAGCATGCGCATTGGCGAATTAAATTTATACAGTGTGTCTCTATTTCACACGACTCGTGAAACATACGTTGGAGATTTACGTTTTACCGCGCTTCCCAGTGTCTTATATGGTTTGCAAACTTAGTAATTTTATTTAAAATTCTTAACTCCGATTTGGGGATACTCCTCGAATCACAGACTTGCCAAGAAAGACTCTGAAGTTTTAAAATGGTATGGTATGGTATGTATGTATTTGTTAATAGTAATTTACAATATAAGTGGGTAAAAACAATTTTTACCAATGAATTATATTATACATTACATGTAATTTTAAATAAAACTTCTTCATCATTCGTGACCGTCCGCCTGCTCTCCGAAAATACTCGGAGTCTGGTGGACTATTCGGAAGGATTACCCCCGCATACATACAGACTAATAAATACACAGAATCGCTCGATAAATATTCAATCGGTTTTTTTAACCTGTAAACAGCTGGGATGCGTTCCTAAACTACGTCGGACGAACATCCCGACGTCTTGAGTCTTTATCCGCTGGACGTCTTTATCCGACCAACATCCCATGTCGTTCCTAAATTACGCCGGCCGAACAACTTTTCGCCCGTGCAACTTTTCGCCCGTGTAAATAGTGCAGCGAAAAACGTCCCGCATGCGCTGAGCCGTTTATGGACGGGTTTCTGATTTGGGGCCGAAAATTTGTTAATTTTTGCACGAGTATTCCGACGAGAGTTTATCTATGTTATGCCGAGTTTATGAGTTATATGCGCGCGTTAAAAATTGACAAATAGAAATAGAAATAACTAGCGATCATGAACAAGTTCGATGTAGTTTCGGCAATAGCCTCCGTGCACAAACGGGGGTAAGTGACAGATGATTCGGCGCGAACTCGATTCATAGCTATGATATATAGGACAAAGTCAAGGTTGCCCCATTCTAGCAATGCCAAATTGGTCACATTTGAAGCGAAACCATTTCAATTTGGTTGTATATTTTTGTGCGAAAAAGTGGCAACAAATTACTTTCGTTAATAAACTTCGAACCCCGAGTGAACCTTTAACAACAACAACTACTTTTTCCATTTTCTTAAAATTTTTGTTTGCGAACTTTTTTACGGTGTATTTAAGATTTAGAAAAAAACGTACCAACTACACTTTAAGTTTGTATGGATCACAGCTTGCTATGGATGTTTTAGATAACTTTTTTATGTAGTGTATTAGAGTTAAGATAACTTTTAACAGCTCTTATGAGTCTTATCTCGAGTCTTATGCAGCACTCGCACAACCAAGTAGAAGAGTTTGAATGTTCAAACTAAAATTCAAAGTTAGCTTCAAAAAAGTATCCTTCCACTTAGTTCTACGAATGCTGTATGAGACTAATAAGAGCTGTTCAAAGTTATTCAATTGAATCTTGAAATAAAAAAATATTTCTATAAATTTTAAGGCCAAAATTCAGTCGGATTCATTAAGATTATTAGTTTTTTTGACTTCTTCAATAAATTTACTTTCCTCTTTCAACTCCAATTTCGAATTATTTCAGTTCGAAAGTGACCAAAATAGCATGCGCGGCATAGGAAACTTTTGACCTGGTCCTACAAAACTATTCGCGCTCGCTTTACTCTCGTTCGTGCCCCTGTTTATCAGTTTTATAACCAAATTTCGTTTTGATCAGTAGAGTGTTTTTTAATCTACCTTCAAAGTAGTAGCTGGAGGATGCACCCAAAAATCTTAATTAACTATTTCACAAAAAATACATTCCAAACTAGAAAAACTAGAAATATTTGACCAATATTGATACTTTTTTCATCTCAATTCGAAGTAATTTAAAAAATATTTCACTTTGAAAAGATGCAAAATTAAAATGACTCGACTCGATCACTCGATCCGCTCAATGAGAAAGTAGGGGGATCGTTATGGTTGGAACGTGTTTTCGCAAATGCGCATGACGATGATCGTTGTACGGTTTTCGTCTAGGAAGGGACAAACCTAACTCTGTAAGAACTTTTTAAGTGGATCGTGTCGCCTCGATGTACCGTCCGAGCTTCACCGACCGAACTGTACCGAACACAACCAGGCAGGCAGTTATTAAACTGAAGCGGTAGAAGGAGCAGCTGCGCCAGCTACGTCTTTGCTTAAGAGCTTCACTTTGCAAGCCCGACATTGGTTAAATTAGTTATGTACGATAATCACTTAGTTCACTACTTTGTTTTCATTTCTTGGACTTCAGTATTCTTAATTTGAGTTTTCATTATTCAATAACTAATCCCGGCGGAATTACATGCAGTATTTTTTGTTCTTCCCATGGTACCGATTGTGGTGAATTCGATGCGTTTAATGGTTGTTATTGAAATTTTATGTGGAATAGAAAACATAAAAATAAAATTTGATTTAGAAATATCAAAAGTGCAGGTAAAAACACTACTTTTAACTTTGGTATTCATTTGTTTTTTTAATCAGGAAATAGTAGATAGCAATTATTTCTTCATGATAATCACTGAACACTTTAAATCCTAAATTTATTTATTTTTTCTATGTGCACTCTTATTAGTAATAAATTACTACTTAAATTTAAATATATTTTAACTCATGTTTCAGGTGGTCTTCTTCATGCATCATGGAAAAAGTGTTTTAGTAATTTAACCAAGGTAATTTTAAGAAAGGTAAATTCTCTTTTCTAAATTTCTGTTTTGTTTATTAAAAACAATTTTTTTAGATTCATTTTTGCACTTCACTGATAAACTTACCAGTATTTTTTTAATCAAAGAAGGAGCCTAAGTAATAACAAAATTTGAAAGCCATGAAAAAGCCATAATACGATGTGTTTAAATTTAATTCTATTTTAAAAAAATTTTAATGTGGATTAAGAACCACAATAAAAGTTATCTTATGGTATTTTATATTTACAACACTGAATTAATTAATTTCTGTACAAAAGTCATTAAATATAGCTCAATATAAGTTAAATTGATATGAAATGGGAAGATCTAAAGAAAAAAAATATAAACTCAAGGAAAACGTTCCCAGTGGTAATTGATTTGAAGATAATGAAAATGCCATTTTAAACATAATTCATATTTTTAGAATCCAGTAAGTCCAAATTAAGTAGTAATCAGCCTTCAAAAAAATTAAAGAGCAAAGAGAGCAAAAACAAAGTTAAAGAGAAACCTGTAGGAAGGCAGACCAATAACTCTCTAGCATCATGCACAGGACCAATTTTAATACAACCTGGCCTAAACACACATAAAAAGAAGTTAAAAACATCACAAGTGTAAGTTGAATTTGATGAGAAACCTTTTGCCATGTTCCTTTGTTCCTGAAGTACTATTTAAAGTCATAGTGCTTTTATGACATTCTTATGAAGTTCTTAACATGGTGTTTTAATATTTCTCTTCTAATTTAGGTTCAGCCAGTCCGATGAAGATTTACAAACGGGCTTGCATAAAATCCTCGACCACGTCAAAGATCATGATGATGCATGGCCTTTCATCGATCCTGTGGAAGAGGAATATGCACCAAACTACTACACGATCATCAGGAAACCCATGGATCTTCAACGAATGGAAGAGCGGCTTGATTCCGGCTTTTACAAAACATTTTCAAAGTTCAAACTGGATTTTGAGTTGATCGTCAACAATTGCAGACTGTATAATGGCGTCGATAATGGTAATTTTCTTCTGTGAGTTCCATAATTTATAAAATATTGACGCCAATTTCAGAATATACGGAAATGGTCGATAATTTGTTGGAAGCCTTTAACAGGTCAGTTGAACGATATCTCGACCAAGTGTCTTCTACCGACGAAGAAGTGGCTGTCGAGTACCCTACATCAGAATCGAATAGGGATAAATCCCATAAGAAAAAACTGAGCGAAGACGGTTACAGGTCAAAAGAGAGATTTCAAAATTCAGTGCCTAAAAAGAGAACTCACTCGGAATCGGATGGTAGTGACTCTGAAAAAAAGTCAAAAAGGAAGAAACATGATAGGAAACAGAAAAAAGTGAAAGGTTCACGCAAAGACAAAGAAAAGGAAAATGAAAAGTTTAAAGGTGCACTTGAAAGCAAAGAGAATAAGAACAAGCGCAAATTGGATGATATAGTTAAGAGCGAAAAGCGCAAGTTCGGATTAACAAAAAGTAGCAAAGACAAAATTACTGCTGATCGAAGTTGCTTGGGCAACAAGGAGAAAAATAAAAAGTTAAAACATAAGCGCTTAAAATATGAGTCGTCGCCAAGTTCAAAACAATCAACAACGCATGACAAAAAGAATCGGGACCAAAAAAAACACCGTCAGAAGGAAATGATTAAGAAATCGAAGAAAATCAGTATTAGCCGAAGTCGTAGCTCATCGGTCGACGGCTGGAGCAATAGCCCTCCTGGGTCGTCAAACAGCGATATAGTTTCCATACGCGACAGCAAATCATCCTCTAAGGTATTAAAGAGCAACAAAAAAACTGCATTCGGTGATAGCGAAAATAAGCGCAAAGTGAGGAACGATAAGGACTTTGACTTGTTTGACAACGAAAAATTTCCAAAACGATACTTGGATGATTCCAATTCTAATCACAAAGACAAACACAATAAATTGCGTGAAACAATAGAAAAATTAAAGGCAAAAAGTGATCTCAATAAGCTAGCAAAATTGGACAAGGACTTAAAAATCTACGACTTTCCTCCCGAAAGTAATAAAAAATCGAATTCACTCATTTCGAGTTCAAATGATAAAAAAAGAAAGTTAAAAGAGAGTCCAGATAATATCAAAAAGAAAAAATACAAACATGATGCGAATGCGAAGAACAAGTGTAATTCCTACGATGCTCTTTCATTGGCTACCGCTGAAACTCTGAAAGATATCAATAAGTGGTTAGATGATACACCGCGCTTTTCCGAATTCAGCTCAAATAGCAATTCACCTTTACCCCTTTCCAGCGTTGAAGATGTGGATAGTATTAAATCAGATGTTGATCAGAAGAAACCAGAAAAGGTGTCCGCAACTGTGCGTAAAGAGCCGCATAAAGAGCAAGCCAAGAAACGACCAGCTCCGAAAGAACTGAGTAAGCCACCTCGTCGGAAAGAGATTCAACGTACAATTGACCGGCTACAGCCGGGTAAGAGCAAAGGCAACTTAATAAGCAGTGTTCAGAGCAGTCAATTAAAATCGGACGAATTATTTCCGTCAAGTATAAATTTGACGAAAATTAAAGATGCCAAAAATTCCCTAATTGTGGCAACGGATGAAAGTGCGCCGAAACTAAGCTTGGGTACTGTGCTCGACAGCTTCGGTCAACACAAATTCATGGACGACGATGAAATATCATCATCAGTTAAAGTAAAACAAGTGAAAAACACTGAAGATACTAAAACAGCGGACGAAAAAGAAAGTGTGAAAAACGAATTCGAAGAACCAAAGAATATAAAATCCGGACCCAGTAATGAAATAGACAATAGTCCGGGAAATGCAACTCCCAATTTAAGTGCCTGGTTCAAAGCGTTCGGAGGTCCAAAAGTGCAGTTGGCTTTCAAAAAGTCCGACGGAAAGGATGATAAACCGGCAGGCGGCGATATCATTAAAAAAGATGAAAGTGATAACAACAAAAAGAGCGTCCTTTCAGAACAGTCGCCAAACTCTGAAACCATCACGCACGGTCAGCCGATCTCCAGACAGCGAAGGATAAGTACAGGAAGCAGCGTATCAGAACGATCGTCGTTCTCTCAAGACATGGACTCGCCTAGAGTGGGATTCGACGAACGTTTAGGTGCCTATCCAGCGCCATATCCGTCGCCAATGCATAAATCTCCGTCTGGCGCATCGCCTAATCTTCGCTCGCCTCTTCCGGAAGCATCGCCAAAGAGTGCTCAGTATCCATTTAATGGACAAATTAGGGTTGGTTTCTACCAAGACACGGTGTCGACGAAAAGTAGTCCCGATAAATCGTGTAGTCCTAGAGATAATCCCCAATCACCTTATAACCAATATTCGGAGCACGTGTACGTACCTCAAACTACTCAAAATCTAGAGTATTCTTATAATAGTCCTTACTACCAAACGTCGAATTACCCAACGGTTAACAATTACGGCACGGATAGAAGTCCAACTCCATTTTACGATACATCAAAGTCGCTGACTGATCAGTACCAGGCCAAGGCTAATGAAATGATTGCTCTTTCTCCGATACCGCAGAAGTCGCACGAACAAGCACCTCCGCTTGTCAATGAAAATGAGAGATCTCTCAGCGTTAATGAGCCGAAAGAAATGAACCAATATCAACAAAGTATTTCTAGCATCGGTCAACAGCCAGAGTTTCAGAATCAAGTAGTGGCGAGTAGTGCCGATCCTAAATACGTTGTGTATAATGCTGCAGCATCGACTGGTGAACCTAATTTTAGATCTAATCTGCTCGAATATGGTAGACAAGCTCCTCCCAACGTGGAACCTTTCCGTAATGAACCTTCTATACACAAAACGCAAGCAAATACGTTCCCCGTAAAAAAGCGAGCTTACAGCGAAATAGAACAAACTAGGTTCGAGGAACAATTTTCGGGAAGATCAGAGATAATTTCTCATGGATTACCCAACAATATTGAGGAAAATCTGCCCAGAAACGAGACTTCCAAGTTTTCAATTCCAGCAGTCGAACCACCGAGATTGTTACCAAGTACCCAACACCAATTATCCACAATTTTGTCGCAACAAAATCCACCAACGTCCTTTGCTTCCAGTACGCATAATTACAACGAGCCAACCATACAATATCCGCCCTACAACATGGTGTCGCCTTCAGAAAGACCTGCAACATCCACCATTGACGAAACTAGAAAAATTGACATGTCAAAGTACACCAACATGGGATACCAAGAGCCGGATGTGAACTTAAATCCTCGAGCTCAGTACAAAGCAAACGTGCAAGATGAAGGTTTCGATGGTGGCAGCAATTTGCTAAATATTGGCACTTATAAGCCCCCGCAAAAATCGGAGGTAAACGTACCTAAACCGACATTTGGAAGTGCACCCTTGGAAGTGGACCAAAATTTATCCGTTAGAGGCAACATTACCAATGTATCGCATATTGTCGATCGCTTTCCCAACGACGACCGCTTACTAAGCTTGCAAAACAACCCTCCTTCCTATTACTCCGACAAAAACCTACCCCCGCAACATTTGTTTGCTAAGCCAAGTGGCAGTCCCTTGTCCATGTTTCCTCCGACCAACGCATATAGTCATGGCTTGCAGCCCAACACAAATGTATTTAATAGAACGTTGCCCACGGATTTGGCAGTCAGCGTTATGGGTAGAGATCGAAATGTAACAACACATCAATCCACTCCGCTTGCATCAACTGCCAGTACTCGAGGAACGGAAAAGAAAACCAAAAAGCGTAAAACAAAAGGTATTTTCAGGGTCTATTCCGATTGGCAGCGTTTGTAGAGCGTCGCGTCGTGTTTTCCGAACTGTTTTGTAACAATGAACTGATAGCGTTACCAAATTAGATGTTCCAAAAGTGGCACTACGAATTTTATTTATTTTTGTAATTGCGAGGATTCGCAGATTTAATAAACATAAATTCCCTCCAGAAAGTTAAAAGCATTATATTTGGAATACAATCGATTAATTATTTATCACAATTCTCTTTTTTTACTTTTTTGTTATCACATTTGAAATGCTAGCATAGACTGATTTTGAATCTATCTGCAGGTGATTTTTTTTTTTTAATTGAGGATTTATTCATTATATTCAAGGCACTAAAGGTGGGAGCTTTGAAGATTTTCTAAATTTAATTACGTAATACTGGAATAATATTCGTTTTATAAGTTGAAACACTGGAAAAAGATTATTTCATCCAGATTGTGACGCGGACGCTCGGACAACGCTATGTGAACACAAAACGCGACGCTACAAAAATGCTGCCACGCTGAATGGCTCCATAAAAAAAGCTATCCGTTTCATTCGGAAACTCTTCGCTCGGCGCTTCCTCTGAATACACAATACACAACACCGGTATGCCAACGAGCTGTCTCAAACACGTCCTTTTCTGCGCAGAACATTACTTCGAGAAAAACAGTTGCGCATCTTTTGTTTGACGTTCTATTGCGATGCTATATTTGGATATATTTCGCTTTAATTTCAGAGAATTTATCAGATATTTTAGTTTGTTCCATATACGCACATTCTTTTCGTCATTTTCGTTGATTATAATCTTTTTCTCTAGGTTTCTCTGTATTAGTTAGGTTAGGGAGGTAAACAGTTAAGAGATAAGGGAGCCTATTCTCGAGCTCATATGAGCTGATAGATCCCCAAAATGATGTATTTCGAAAATACCATACATACGGTTTTTGTGAAAACTCCGCCCACCTTTCTCTCGACGTGACGTCATTCCGGAGTATCTATCAGCATCAGCTCCTATGAACTTGAGAGGTGTGATGGGGTTCCTCGAAGTGACGTCACGAAACTGGCGCATTGGCATACCGTTATAAGTGTATCATGTGTGAATAGACCTTTAAGTAGAATACAAAAAATCTAAATCGAGAATATTATTCAGAATGACAAAAAAAGAATATTATGAAAGGTTGACCTCTTAATATTAATTTCTAGGGGTCTATCATCGTTAATTTAGATTTTTTTTCTTGATTCTATTTTTACGACAAATCTGCCAAACCTTGTAAGTAAAAATATTTGTCTACTCTTCTTTTTGAAGAAAATTGAACGCCCTACAAAAATGGTCTGATTGAAAATTTTTGTCGTTTTTATGTAATGAAGGCTTGAAAGTTGATATTTTTTTTGTTATTCAAGTTTTTAAATTTGAAGTTTCATAAATAATGAACGAGCTCATATCTGAAAGAGAGAAACAGAGATTTTTAAAGTAAAATTTATATTCTACAAAAAAGATACCTTTACTTTTTTGCGTAAATTTACTCATTAACAGTTATACACGATTGAAGTTCTTTTGTTTCTTAAACCTCAATCGTAAATAACTTTTATCTACGCTCACATAGTAAACATGGCGTTACTATGCCGATATCAAACGCAGTAGAGAGGCTCTTACTACTTAAGAGCTGTAATGATCTAATAAGATGTTGGTACCTAAAAAGTCACTAAAATGTCACTAGTTACGCTGGAAACAAAGCCAAATATACCAACAAAATCATATCGACCGTACATCAAATAGATAAACGTCAGATACTATCAGAAAGAAGTGAAACTTTTTTTGATGTACTATCTGATCTAAAATACTTTCAAATAAGACGAATTGGCCGGTGAATTTATAATAATGGCAGTATCTTTTAACAATAATGTAACCGATATTAATCCATCCGTATCTCCGAGCACAAACACAAATTTATTAATGGTTGGCTTATTGATGGTCCACTACTAACCAATGAAAAAATAAATAGCCAGCCATCACTTATGTTTAACATTTGCACTGTTGTCATCAATTCTAGATGTTTACATCAGTAAAAAAAGGAGCTACTCGCCACTTCGTGGCTCGCGCGCAACTTATCTGCGTCGCCCGTAATAGGCTTTCTACGACTCTTACTATGTAATATACTATCAAAAGTCATTATTTACATGATTCCAAAATTAAAAAGTTAAATAACAAAAAAAAAATATCAATTTTCAATGCTTGATTACATGAAAACAGCTTGTCTGACTAACATTTTTAATCAGACCTTTTCTGTAGGGCGTTCAATATCCTTCAAAAACATGTGTAGATAAGTAATTTTACTTAAATGGTTCGGCGGATTTGACGCAAAAACAGAATCAAGAATAAAAACTCTAAATTAACGATGATAGATCTCTAGAAATTAATATTAAGGGTTCATACTTTCATGATATTCTTTTTTGTCATTCTGAATAATACTCTCGATATAGATTTAAAATAGTTATTCTTGTCACATATGCATCGATTGCTCGACTTTTCATGTCGGTTAGGCAGGCGACAAGTGCGAAATTGAGTGCCTCCTGCAATGAGGCCCGTTGCACATGCGCAGAGCTCAAAAAAGCGAGGGCTCCAGGGCTTTTTGTTTTTTGACGTCTTGATGTCACATAACTCATAGTAACTTTAAATCGACATTGAAGTTTGTTTCAAAGACAAACTTTCATTTAAAAAGAGTGATAACGGTGTTAGTGAGAACAAATGGGAGAGATAGCGAGAGAAGGAACTCCTTCGCAGGTCGTTTATTTAGAAAAATTTTGCAACAGGAAGAATTCAAGTATCCTAATGGGGTTATTACACGCGGTAGCTATCACAGCGTATTGGCGTATATAAAGCTACTGATACACTGAATGTAAAGGCTCCGTGCGATTTTTTGTGTATTCGGAAATTGAATTTTATTGAACAAATTGTAATATTATAGTAGTATTAAATAAAAGGTATAAGTAAGTAGTTATTTTAGCCAATTCTTGGTAACCTCCATTCAAACTATTGTGTATCAAGGGCACAAAGGCGCCCATTGTGTGTAAGGTCGTTGTTGCAGCAGGAGCCGCAGATTTAGTTTGGGTCGCCGAAGGCGATCCAAAGTAAATCGATGGCGAGGGCTGCAACAACGACCGCGCTTCGCCCGATTCACACACAACGTTTTTTGTCACATATGTATCGAATGGGCGACTTTGAATGGAGGTTACCAAGAATTGGTTAAAATAATAAGTATTACAATTTGTTTCATAAAATTCAATTTCCGAATAAAAAAAAATTCGCACGGAGGTATTACATTCAGAAATTACATTCAGGCCTAGAGCCCTCGCTTTTTTGAGTTCTGCGCTTGTGCAGAGGGCCTTATTGCAGGAGGCACTCAATTTCGCACTTGTCGCCTGCCTAACCGACATGTAAAGCCGAGCAATCGATGCATATGTGACAAAAAAACAAGAATTTCGGTTTTTTTGGCCCAGTCTAATGAACACCCTGTATATTTTTTCGAGGTTCTAATTATTTAGGTGGATAGAGGGATTCTTATAGGTAATGAGAAAAGGAAGAAACTTATCGATATAAGTTTTATGTGACAGTAAAATGTGGTGGTTTCCTCTTAAGTCTAGCACGGTCTAGCAAATGACAAAGTCATTATGAATTTTTCCGGTATTACCGGAAGCGCAGCAAAGTTAGAAATAATTTGCTTAGATAGAACTCTCCGACATATGGCAGTGACCAAAATTACTAACTTATTTGGTTCTTCGTAAACTTTCAACCGACAGTTTCATTTTGACACCCTGTATAATATCTGTAAATGGAGGGCCCTGTAACGTTTGAAAATTGAATCACTGTGAAAAAACTAATAAATATTTTTTTCCAAATAATGAGTTCAGTAGAAAGACTGGACATTGTCATTTATAAATGAAACACAATATTCAAAAGATTGCTACGAATGACTTCGCTGAGACTCCTCACAACAAAAATTCAACGGGCTCAAATCGCAACTCCTAGAACCGAAATGCTGATGTAATTTTAATTTTGTTGTGTTTTATTCTTAAATGAAAGTTGTCCAATCTTTCTAATAAACTCATTATTTAAAGAAAAATCATTTTTATGGCAGAATCAAATTTTAAATGTTAAGTGGCCCACCCTGTATGTACAGTCACGAACTTATGTAGTATGCCACAAAAATTAACATACCGTTTAAAGCAATACTCGGCAGCTGTAATCCGAATAGCATGTTCGAATTTGAGGCGACGACCGCTTCGATTTACTTGACATGTGAATATCGACAAGTCCTCAGTTTTACTTTATTTTATTTCCCTATAAATTAACATCATCATATAAAGGGTGTCTCAAAAGTTGTGGCTTTTGGAAAAACCATGTATAAGGGAAGGAATTCTGAGACGAAAAGTCTTTTGGCATTTTTCCCTCTGACGCACGGTTTATTAGTTAATAAATTAATAAAGTAGCAAATGTAACCAATTAGAGATGCGCTTTAGAAGCGTTTGAACGGTGCGCGCTGAGGTCAGCGACTAGCTAGGCGGCTTACGCTTTGAAGCAATTGAAGCGCTTCTCTGATTGGCTACCTTATTTAATTAATAACTAATTAACGGTGCATCTGATCAAAAAACGCTAAAGGACTTTTCGTCTTAGAATTTCAATCCCTATCTAAAGTTTTTCCAAAAGCCACGGCTTTTGAGACACCCTGTATAACATTAATAACAGTTAAGTTATAATCATTCATTTTATAAACAGTGTGTTGCATTTTTCGCTAGTACAGCTCAATATCTTCGATATTAATTCAAAGAATAGAAAATTTCTGTTGAATTTAAATTGATTAATTGAATCAATGTTGCAGAATTCAAATATTTTTAAATTTAGGTATAAGTTGTTTTCGAACTTTTTGAAATTTTATTTAAGGGGGAATTTTCCCTAACGTGCAAATTTTCGCTAAAAAGACCAAATTTCAAAAAAAAAGTTCAAAATCAGTGGTTAAAGCTAGAGTTTTAGTTTTTTCAGGAAATGAATCAGTGTTTATTACTTCATGTCGAAACGTGCTATTTTTTGGAAAATATATCAATGAAGGTATCAATACATACAATTAAAATGGTTATACATTGTTCAAGCAAGAAAAAAAATTTATTAAATATATTTTCCAAAAAATCGCGCGTTTCGACAGGAAGGAATAAACACTGACTCATTTTCCGAAAAAATGAGAACTCTAGCTTTATCCATTGATTTTTAACTTTTTTTTTTGAAATTTGGGTTTTTTGAGCTATCTAAAAACATAATATTCTCCGAGTAGCCTACATAGATCTGGAGAAATCTGGGAAATCAGCAATTTTTTAGTTCAGCCGTTTGCAAAAAGGAGGCATTAGTTAACAATGACACAGCAGCCAGTTGTCGGACGCTTAGATCTACTGATACTACTGACCCTGGTTCAAAAATGGAAACATGTCTGTTTACATTAAACTTTTAGAGGTTATTTTGGATATCTTTCAACGTTTCAATTTTTCTGTTTTGAAAGCATTTCATAAGTAACCCCAAATAAAATTGTTATTAAAACAACTACTAAGAAATGAGAAATAAATCAAGATGTCAGTATGCTAGAAAAAGAAGGACGACATTTCGAAAAATAAAAAATTAATTCAAGTAAAAACAGAAATGTCCGAAAAAATGGTTAGCTATCTACCTATTATTGACACAGAATTTAATGTTGTTGCGAAACGAAATGTAGAGGAACCTGCGTGCTTAGATCTATGAGATCTTCACGGAGAATACGAAGAAATAATCATAAATTGTGTTTAGACCGTCTACTGAAAAGAAGCCAGTAGCTGTGCCTGGTAGATCAAACTAGTTCCCGGGACTTTGTTAACCGGCTACTGCCGCAAAAACGACAAAAACGTTCTGAGTGATGTACAAGCATTACACGGAGAAAAAAAATCATAGGTTCAAAGTATGACACTTTTAATAAAAATTTTGAAATCTGTATTAAGGTTTCTCAAGATTCTATTGTGAACAAGTGTGGTGTAGGTATGGAAACGATTCTTCAACAAGTATATACAGCCGCACGAAAGAGCTTTTTGCGGCTATGAAAACGCCATATTTATCAATTAAATTGTTATTATTCATTATTAGACTGCATTCGCAGTGACGTGGAATTTGCTTTTTGAAATGACTTTGCAGAATACGATTTTATTGAACGCGAATATGCTTTAGAAAATATTGAAATCAGTGATACAGGTATACCATGGATATGAGTAATATTAGATGGCGATTAGTTTATGGGATCGTATGGCCAATTCCTACAATAGTAAGAAATAAGTATATCAATTTGTGGAAGAGTTGAAAATACAAACGTAAAGTCAAAAATTCCCGAATATTTTCAAAATTGAAGTTCTTCTGCTATGGAGCCATCAATGATTGATAAAGGTTTCAAAAGTTCCGCCCTATACTTTTGTCTCATTTGTCGGCCTCGGGTTGTTTCGGTCCTGATACTTGTTTATCAGTCAGTGGTACTTGTAGTGAAAACAAGTAGAGCTGATGGAGATCGTAATGTTTATAAAAAAGACGAGAGTCGTTTTGCCTCGAGATGC
>JARJDY010041898.1:0-12964 GCA_030264615.1 Cypha longicornis
AAAGTTTATACTATTTATACTTACATTTTTATTTGTACATTTTTACATAAACATTCAGTCGTTGCTTTAGTAAAATATTTAGTTTTACAAGATTGTTCTTACGTCTAAAATTTACAAACATTTTTTGCTTCATTTCGTATACCTAAATTGTAATAATAAATTATAGATTCATTTTATTTTACAGTTATTGAAGCACAGAATCATTTTACAACAAATGTTTCTCACTGAGTCTTATCATTAAAATTTGCTAGTTATTTTTAAGTATGTATATAATATCCAAAGTTTTAAAATGATTTTAGGTTCAAAATTAGATATAATAACACAGCCTAAATTAAATTTTTAAATCCGCATCCAGTTTTCCTCTTGTTGGCCCTTGTCTAATATGAATGGCTGTCGATAACCCGGGGGTTACCATCGGTGATATAGAGGGACTCTTTGTAGCCAATGGCGATAGTGATGGTGAAAAACTAGGACTCATTACCGAGGAATTATTATATTGTCCAAGATCATGACTTATGGGAGATCTTGGTAATATATTATTCATCTGGTTTAGGTGATGACTTGAAGAAGTTCTAGAATTTAAAACTGCTAAGGGCCTTGGCGCAACAGCAGTTATTAAAGGAGGAGGTGCTGTCTTCTTAGATTTAGCACTGGATCCACTCGTACCCGACTTAACCGAAGCAGTGTCATCTTTCAGTCGTGCAATTTCGGAAAACACATGTGCTAAGGGTTGATATTGAGGACCCCAGTCTAATAAATAATCCCAATTGTAACTTCCAGCAAGTTCTTCTTCGCTGTGTACAATAGAACTAAGAGAGCCATTCATTGAAGGTTGATGAGTAGGTACTTCATTGTAAACACCCATTTTCATCATATGTTCCATCCCAACTCCAACAGCATCGTCTGCAGAGCTTGCATGGTCGCTATTGGCAACATCGTTTAGTTTAGCATAAAAATTAGCAATATCATTGTCAGGATTCGTTTCCTCATCAAAAATCATATTGTCCAACGGAACTTGATTAATTCTTGAAGTTTGTGGTGCTGCCGAATTGTTATTGACAATTCCCAATCGGGCTAAATATTCTTGCGTGTTTCTTACACTAACATCAGACATGCTGTCTTCATTCCCATTGGGCCTTTTGTTGTGTATAGAATCGCGTTGCAAGGGTCCTTCATTGATCATTCTTATTTCTTCGTCTTCATTATCATCCCCGTCTTCAGCGGAACCTCGACCACTGGATCCTGATTGCTCACTACCGGAAAGTTCAGAAGTGGTCGCTGCACCTGAATTACTACTAGCAGCCGCTGCATACGGTGGTATTTCGTCATACTTGGGTGGAGCGAACTGCGAGTTGGGATTTAATATCGAATTGGGGTTGGCTCCTCTAATAGGAATTGTATCAAAAGCACTGGGGTCAACGTAATTATTCGGAGTCACACATGGTTCAGCTCGTAGATGGGGTTTATTGACTTTCTTACTCTTCTTGTTCTTCATGTGAAAGAAAACCATTAAAGCCCCAAAGATAAGAAACAACAAAATTATGGCTATGAGTAATCCCAACGCCCAATCAGCAATGCCTCCATTATTGACCGCTACTGTTTTGTTGTTTATCGCAAGATTTACTCCAATATTATTTGTTTCATCCAGGACTATTTCAACAACGGTCATATTAGTCAAAGAGTTCTGTTTACCGGAACTTGCAGTTACTACTAAGCTAACTTCACGACCCAAATTGGATATTTCGACTTTCTTCTTTATCAAAATAGCACCCGTTGTACGATTAATCTTAAAGTAAGGATTTTGAGTGGTCAGTTGATACACTACTCTACCATCAGATCCCTTATCTCTGTCTGTTGCTATAACTTGACCAACTACCAATCCTGCAGGAAGTGAATGAATGTCCATAGTTGATAAAGCAAATTTATAGGTTCTTTCAGTAAAGTGTGGATAAAACTCATCACGGCTTTCAATTTCCATCCTTACTTTGACAACGGCAGATTTTCCATTAATATCCATGGCTTTTATTAAAAACATGTACCGATTGCGGACTTCATAGTCAAAAATGGCATTGGTTCGTACCAATCCAGACTGAGCGTCAATGCTGAACAACTTCCAAGCATCGTCAACGGGATAATTGTTCATGCGCACGCTTGTGATGGAATAGTTCAATTTTCCGAAATTTCCTCGATCTAAATCTATCGCGTGCGCAGTAAAAACGGCAGTACCCACAGGTTCGTTTTCACCCACAAACTCCAAGTACTCCGAAACGGAGAATGTGGGTGCGTTATCATTAACATCTTCTAAACTGATAAGCAGGGACGTTAATGAGCATAATGGTAAGTTGGCAGAGTCACATGCTCTAATTACAAGGTTATATTCGGTCGGACCTGTGTCGTAATCTAAGACTTTGGCGACCTTCACATTTCCGTTCACTTTTTCGATGCTAAAGATATTGCCCTCATTACCTGAGGTTATATCGTACACGATTTCAGCGTTGGGTGTTCCAAGTTGATCTTTGTCTATGGCAATTATGCTTATCACAACAATACCAATTTCAGTGCTTTCACTGATATTGATTTTATAATTTTGTTCTTCAAAAATTGGAGTGTTATCATTGACATCTTCAATTGTAATCGATATTTTAGATGTTTCGGAGCCAGTGTTCAGTTGCAAAAGGAAACTGTCTCTCGACTCTCTATCAACCGCCTTCATTAAGACAAGGCTTCCATCAATGATGCTGAATTCCGCAGCATCATTGTCCATGAAGTATTGCGTGCGAGTTTCGTCCAACATTAGGATTCTGGTACCAGCTGTTGTATTTTCAGGGATTGACATTTTGAATTCCTTCTGATGTCCCTCCAAGATTTCGGTATCCAGTGAGCTTCCAAGCGAATGGAAACTTATCTTTGCGACTGTTGATGAATGTCTTTTGGGTACACCGGTATCTGCAGCTTCGATGGTCACGTAACTCGGTGAAAATGAAATGACACTTAAATTTGCTCTTAGAACACCATCAAATGAGCCAAGGATGAAACCAGGAGATGATGCAAACCGAATCGAGTATCTTACGTTGGAGTTGTCACCGGAATCCAAATCAGTTGCGTTGACCGTCAAAACTTCAAGTAGGGATTTTGTGTTAGGATTTGTTTGATCTGCCACAAATTAAAAAGCAATTTTTTCTTTAGATTTGTTGAAAATATTAAAACAGCGTGTAACTTACCGACAGATAAGGTTGCCTGATAAGAAACTTGCGAAAAAACGGGAGAATTGTCGTTGATATCTGTTACACGAATAATTAGGCAAGTTTCAGTGACATGCGCCTCATCAGAGGCAATAATTTTCAGGGCAAATTCTTGTTGCAGTTCGTAATCCAATGACTTTTTCAGAATAATTTTGCCACTAAACCGATCGATACTAAAGTGTTCAAAAATACTTCGAGGAGTGTCAGAAGCAAAGGTGTACACCAACGCCGGGTCAGTGTCGACATCATTGGCGGTTACAGTTGTTAGGACGCTACCAACTTCGGTGTCTGCAAATAAAAAATCCCAAGCGTAAAGGCAATTACTTATTTTAATTAGTTTTAATTTACCTTCAGTAACAGTTATAATGCTGTGCGGTGGAAACGTTGGTTGATTATCGTTTACATCCACGATGTTTATCCGGACCCTCGCTGATCCGGTCATGTGTGGTACACCTTCATCGAAGGCAATTATTGTTAAACGGTAAGTGTCGCGAATTTCCCTGTCCAAGACAATGTTGGTCTTAAGAATGCCACTAAACTCCGGCTCGATCTTAAAGGCGTTATCATGGTTGCCATCGACTATGTGGTAGCGAATCATTGAATTCTTTCCTTCGTCCGCATCGTAGGCTATGGTTTGGAGGACATAGGAACCCTTGACTTCTCCTTCAAACACCGAAGCAGTGTATTGTTGTTGCGTAAATTTTGGAGCGTTATCGTTTTGGTCCGTTAGTTGGACCAAGACATCACAGTAACCGTATAAAGTTGGTTGTCCTTCCGTTCGAGCAGCTACGACTAAGACGATCTCTTTCCGCAATTCGTAGTCTAAATATGTCGGGTTTTTAACCTGAATTATTCCACTTTCCGAATCAATGAGAAAAGCATTCTCTTCATTACCGCTTCCCAGAGAATAGAAAATTCTTTGTTTTCTTCCATCTGTTCTTACGGCAGATACTTGAACCACTTTGGCATATTGATCTGTATTTTCCGATAAGACAACTTTGTAGGACTCACTTTGAAAGAGTAACTTCGGTACATTCTCTGGTATATCACCGACAGTGATCTCTACAAGTCCTGATGAAGATCTGGGTGGATTGCCTTTGTCAGTTGCGACAACACTGATGTGTAGGATTTTGCCGTTATCGCTGGCTAGGCTTTGCGTAGCACTTATCACACCAGTATTAGGATTAATGGCGAACTTTCCGTAATCATCGTTTACCAAACTATAGAGAATATCTGCGTTGTTACCTTCATCTTCATCAGAAGCGTTCACCTTTACCAGGGATTGTCCTGGTTGTATATATGCATTCACTTTTTCTCTGAATGGGTACGTACTGAACTTGGGCTTGTTATCATTCACATCTCCAACGAGAACTTTGACAGGAACACGCTGATATCGAGCGTTTGATTTCCCGTTATCAGTTGCGACAACATGAAAGTTATATTCAGACTGCCTTTCTCTATCAAAAAGACCTACCGTCGTTATTATTCCAGTCTTGTTATCGATCCGAAAGAGCCACTGACTTTCGTTTGCAAGAGAATAAATTATTTTAGCGTTATAGCCTATGTCTAGATCATTTGCTTTCACATGAAGCACAGACGTTTCGACAGGAGCGTCTTCATTGATTTTGGTCAAGTAAGACTCACGTTCGAATTTGGGGTCGTTGTCATTGACATCCTCCACCCTTATTGAAATGTTACAGTGGCCTTGCAAAGGAGGATTGCCTTTGTCCTGTGCCAAAATATGTAGGTAATATTTTGATTGAGATTCTCTATCTAATGGTTCAGAACTAATATCTCCATTCTTGGCATTTATGCTAAATTTATTTCCGATATTTCCGCCAATGATACTGTAGCGAATGTCTCCATTCTGATCCAAATCGGGATCGATAGCGACAACGGTATGAATAATATTAAAACCAGAGTTTTCAGGAATCGAAATGGGATAACAAGCTCCTGTGCGAAATTCCGGAGCATGGTCATTGACATCAGACACGGAAATCTTGAGCTTAGCAATGTCGTGACTTACAAATTTCGTTCTTTTGGAATCTACCACATAAACAGGTATAACGTATTCCTCAATCGATTCTCTATCCAGCGTTTTTGTCGTTGTCACAACGCCCGTTTTAGCATCTATTGCAAATGCGTCATCGGCGACACCTTCCGGAATGTGGAATGTGACATTGGCATCGTTGTCTATTATTGGTTCTGCTAATTTGCTATGGATCTTAGCTACGAAAGCACCCGGAGTTGCATCTTCAGCAATTTTCGCGTTATAGAACTCCCTTTCGAACCTTGGCGAGGAGTTGGGAAATTTATCTTGAGAGATTTTTAGGGATTTATGAGATCTTTTACTGGGTGTTCCATGATCACTAGCTGTAATATTAATCGTAAACGGACCATTTGAAAATCCATTTGAAGAGTCCGATATTGGTTTCACCAGCGTCAAAACTCCTGTGTCGTATCCCAGAGCAAAGAATCCTTGTTCGTTGCCATGGGTAATGACATAGGTGATTCTTGAGTTTTCACCGGAATCTTTGTCGATTGCCAAAACGTGTTCAATGGGCATACCCAAAGATGTAGCAGCATCATAACTTATATTTTCAGAGTTTGGCAAGACAAATCTTGGTTCGTTATCATTAACATCCTCAATAATTATTCTGGCAGTAACAGATACTGATAATCGGTCAATAACATTAATTGATTGATCTGTTGCTCGAACTATGAGAACATATTCTTTCAAGGCCTCGTAGTCTAAGTTATCAGTATTTGTCAACATCCCCGTTAAAGGGTCAAGTTTGAAGTGTCCTTTATCCGGATACTGCTTCAACAATTGATATCTAATTTCACTATTTGCTCCCAAATCTCGATCGGTCGCCGTGAAATTGTAGACGCTACTTCCAATCGCCAAATTTTCCTTAGCGTGAATGGTGATAGGGTCTTGGTTCCAATGAGGGGCGTTGTCGTTTGCATCAGCTATATCGACTCTGACGATAACAGCACTGCTCTGAGGATTATTGGTTGTGCTGGTATCCAAGGCTCTTACTTCCAAGCGATACTCAGATTGCGTTTCCCGATCCAAACTCCGGGTGACCACAAGTGAGCCGCTACTGCGATCGATCTCGAATGCATCGGGCAAAACGTCGTGTTGCATCAAGGAAGTCAACGTGTACGTAATTTGTCCGTAGGAGCTCATTACGAGGTTGGAATTTTCCTGCGAATACGTTGTCGTCGCTACCGATCCTACAACATGTCCAACTCTGACATCTTCCCGTACACGGAACGCCAAGCTCGAGCTCTTAAACGTCGGCCGGTTGTCATTCAAATCTAAGACTTCGACGCGCAGGATTCGTGTCGTTTGCCTCGCAGGCTTACCATTATCGGTCGCGGAAACCGCAATGCGATACATTGTCTTCTCCTCGTGATCTAATGTGATTTTCGTGTGAATGACACCGCTCTTCGCGTCAATGGTGAAGACGCCGAAACCGTCGGAGTCTGATGTTTTCAAGATGGCATACGTTATCGTGGAGTTCTCCCCTAAATCGGCATCCGAGGCGCGAACTCTTATGACTTCGGTGCCAGGAAGTTGTTCTTCGCGTACACTAATCACGTCTTCCTGTGGATCGACGATTTCGGGCGCGTTGTCGTTGACGTCCGAAACAACGATCCGCATCTGGCACCGGGAGTTGCGGGAGGGTGTTCCCTGATCTCGCGCTTCGATCACCAAATCATACACATCCTTCTTTTCCCTGTCTAATGCTGACTTTGTGGTCACGTCTCCTAATAAGTTAAAATGAAAATATTTTCAATCCTTATATTCAATAAAGTAGATGTGAGAAGCAACATATAAATGAAATTAGTGTGCGGTATTAGTACTGCATATAATTCCAATGGTGCGTAAACCGTGTATGCGTCGGATGGCGTGCATCGCAAGCGCCTGAATATCAAAATACTAAGAACGATCGTAAAAGCTGGTTGTTGCTACAGAGTCAGTTGTAGTATTTATGTACATGAAGAGAATAAAGAAGCGAAATAGAATTTTTAATAGATCTCTGGGCATCATTCATTTTCATTCGGTCGCGCGTACCGGTAAAAAAGAAAATGTTCGATTCAATCACACAATAACATTTTATAGCTATTAAAAGCTATGAAATTGTAGCATTCCAAGAAATGTCATAAATTTCATCATCCGAGGATACACAACTAAGCCGCATTTTAATCATGCGCGTTTGATTGAGATTCTGTTATAAGGCATAAAAAAGGAAAAAATACTGATAGCGCATGAATACGATAACTCAAGAACTAACGGAGTAAATCAAGAAGTAAATTTTGACTAACCTGTAATTGGATTTATCTGGAAGCTCGTGTTGGTTGGTATTAAAAAGTACCTCACCACGGAATTGAGCCCCAAATCATTGTCAAAAGCTTTGGCACTTCCAACGTATTCACCTGGACTCTTGTTTTCCTCAATCAAAAACTGATAACTCTCTTTTTCAAAGAGCGGATCGTTATCGTTAGCGTCAAGCACGTTGATAACGACATACGTTAAGGCACTCTCAGTTGGCGTGCCGTTATCGGTAGCTACCACGATTAGCTGATATTTGTCTTTGATTTCGCGATCAAGACTCTGCGTGAGGTACAACCATCCGCTATTGGGAAATATGGCGAACGGTTCCAAAGAGTCCGATAGAGTGGAATTACTGGTCTTGAGACGATAGGTCAATCGGGCATTGTTGCCAGTATCCAAATCGATGGCGGTCACTTGCAATATCTGTTTTGGAAAGAATTTATGAATACTCTTATGCGAAAATGATAACTTATACGTTAATAAAACGACGTCGCCTTTTATTACCTGTGAATTTATCGGCAACGTTTCCACGACTTTAATTTCGTATTCGGCTCGCTCGAACACTGGGGGGTTGTCGTTAATATCCTGCACGTCCACCAAAACGGTCAGATTGGCCGATAGTGACGGCGTGCCCATATCCGATGCAGTTATGACCAAACTGTGCCGCTCCGCCGTTTCGTAATCTAATTGTCTGGTTAATGTTAAGTGGCCCAATTTGGGGTCGACGTGGAACAAGCCACCGCTGGCAGCCTTGTTCAATATACTATAACGAACCATGCCATTGAGGCCTGCATCCGGATCGCGGGCGTGGGTCGAGTAAATGGCAGAGCCGACTTCGACATTCTCAGGCACCGAGATCTTTACCGTACTTGATTCGAATTCTGGCGCGTTGTCATTGACATCTTCTATTTCAATGTTAACTTGGGTATGGCCGTAAGAAGGCGGTTCGCCACTGGTGGCCTGGATGTTTAGCAAAACACTGGATTTGATTTCGTGGTCAAGGACTGAAGAGGTTCTTATTGATCCAGTAACGGGGTCGATGGAGAAGAAAGCTTCCGGATCTCCGGAGTAAATGAAGTACCGAATAGAATGATGATTGGGACCTAAATAAGAAGAATGCCGAAATATAGGACAGATGCTCTAATTTAGAAATGGTGAAAAACTTGGGTTCCATTTAAATAAGTCGGTAAACTCGAAGGGTCTTTCAATTTTAGGAAGCTGCGATGAAGAGTAAAACGTTAAGAAATATTTGCCCGCATTATCTTGGTAAAAATGCGCGCTTCTCGCGAAACAAACGACTGACGGGCGAAATTTAGTATAGCCGCGCAAAAATATATGGTATTCTTCAGTAATTTAGAAACGCATGTCTACTAAAAGAAAGAACAATGACCACTATTCACTTGGGGACTACTAGTAGTACCGAAATGTCGTCGTCTGGCGATCTCGATGAGAAATAATTGGACCATAGTTTCTATAGTCGTCCGTTCGCATGCAAATCACCGTTGTTGGTTGCATCTCTGCTTGCTCCTTCTTCTTCTCCCTCTCTCTTCACGACGGCAAAGAGAACACAGAATGCTAATTAAGCTCAGCGCAGAGAGCAATTCGTGCAACTCCAGAGCCAGAAATTCAAACAACAACAGCAACGAACGACCCGCTCCCATTTCTTTTTTTTGCGAGCGCAACAAAAGAGAGAGAGAGACTTGTTTAATTAAATGTGTACGAACGTAAGGGGACAATGGATCAGATGTAGATTTAGAAGAGATTTCAATTAATATGCCTGAGCAGACCGCAATAATAATAAGTTGGCGAGCCACCCGCGCGACTGAAGTAACCATCCAATATATTTTCGCAAGCGCTCACAATGCCATTCGGTGTAAATGCAAATAAGCACGCACAGAGAGAAAAACAGAGAGAGACACTTATTACAATCGACATTGCAAATGAACGTTATTTAGACGTGACTGTCAATTAGAAACTTTAAGGGCGCGGACGAAAAGAACGAAATTTACGCTTCTCGCCGCTACATGTACCGTGTTTTCTATACACCATGAGATAACTATGCATTCTTATTACCTGTTGCATCTCTAATGTTGGCCTTAACAGATCCAATGACGGTATTTCTTCTAACATCTTCCTTAACGCTGAACGTGTACCGGGAATAGTCGAAAACTGGCGGACTCTGCGTACTATCAATGATACTGATGAACACTTCAGCATCTGACTCGGATTTTAGACCTCCCCCGTCACTGGCCGAGATGTTCAATCGATAGTACGTCTTGGGCCGGGACGATAACAGACTGGGCCTCGTAATGAAAATCTCTCCAGTGCCTCTTTCAATCCTAAATAGGCCTCCTTCGTTTCCCCCAGAGATTTTGTACGTGAGCATACCGAATTTTCCCGAATCCCGATCGGTGGCGGCCACAATAACGACGGGCGTCGAGGATGAAGCCGAGAGGCCTCCCTCGCGGAGTGAAACGTTGTATTCCCGTGGATAAAACACCGGCCTGTTATCGTTCGTGTCGGTCACTTGTATCTTAATCATGGCCGTCGTACTCAAACCACCTGCGAAAGGGAAAACTAGATAAACAATTGCACCCTTGCATAAGAAGAGTGTGCATATGGCCATCCCGAGATTTATTCGCATTCCGGAGACTACTGCCGCTGTAGGGAGTTGGTTCAAGCAGCGAAACGGTTAGTGTCGGCACTGTCGAGTTCGCGGCTCACGATGTCGTGACCATAGACTTCTTCTTCTTTTAATCGGTAGTTGTATGTCTATGACATCGTGTCCGTGAGCTTTTTTAGCCGATAGCTTAGCACTTCATAAAGAGCTGCGCGGGAATACCTTCTCCACCGAGAGAGAGAGTATTAGCATACGAGCCAATATGGTATGTGGTGGTGTGTATCTAAAGGCTAAATCTAAGACATTCTCCGAACATACCTCGGTCGGTAGCGATGACTGGAAATTCGTAAACGTTGCGCGACTCGTAATCCAAATCGTTGGCGATGCATACCTCGCCCGTTCCGCTTCGCACCTCGAATTCTTTCAAGTTACCGAAACTGTGGTCCAGCGTGTAGTTGACCATTGCATTGATTCCGCAGTCGGGATCTGTCGCCGACACCTGAAAACACAACGTTGGCGATTTTAGAACAAAGGAAAAAGTGTTCCATTTACGGAAGAAGATTGATTTCGTCTTGAAAAAGCGTTACTAGAAATTTGTTTTCGGGCTATTAAGGGATATTGACTCTTTTGAACATTTATAGGCGTGGGCATCTTAATTGCCTTTTCCTAGTGCTTGTCCGCATACATCGAGCAATAAAAACTCTTTGATGTTTCCTTTATATTTAGAAAATATTATTTGTTAACGGAATCGTTCACTATTTATGAAGTTCTCCGAACATTCCTGATCAAGAAAATCGCATTTTCCGAATATGTTCGTCTTTCTCGTTCCGTTTTTTATAAAGCTTTTTATTTCATAAGTTTCGCTTATTTAATTTTACTGTAAATACATACAGATATGCATTAATTAAATTAATATCATTTCTTGTGTTTTAATCTGTCAACGATGCGCTAGAAACCGGTCTCGGTAGAGCCAATAAGCGAAGCAATTTAAACGGCGATTTCTTGCATCTTAACAATAATATTTATTATGATTGAAGAGAGGCCAAAAAGAAGAATTCGGTTTGGTAGTAATATAATTAATTAGCTTTAAATGGTACACGTCGACAGGTCATCTTGTTAATACGCTCCAGTGTATTATACGTTGATGTGGGCGTTCGAAATGGACAGCACCGTCTTGTTTCGTCATTCCTTAATACTAAATACATGTAGAAGATGTGCAGGAGAAGGAAACGGTGAACAGGAGGACGAAGAAGCGCGCAGGATAGAAGAGGATGAAGAACAAGAGAGGAACGCTTAAAGAGTCTGTTGCTGTATCCATAAATTTTGGCAAACTTGTACTGGGGCACCATATACAAGCCTTAAAATACCTCACGCGGTGTCAAATATTTTATACGGTGCCGCTTGATTATTGATATTTTCCGGGACCGCGAACTGATGTTTATAAAGTAGCTACGGCCCTCGAGCAGCAAAAGAGCCGAGAGGATGCAAGAAGTACGCCTTAATGGGTATATAAAAGTGAGCGCAATAGAGGTACTGGTACGCCACATGCAAAATTGCCGAAAATCAAAGGAGACCATCATCATCATCGTGTACGCATCGCCGCGGCCGCTTGTTACTGCTGCGTTTTTTCGAGAAGGGACGAGGCATACTCTTTAAAGCTGAAGAATCGCGTTTGCTGCTGCGGATGGATCATTTTCATAACCAGTTTCCCTGGCCACTACTCAATTCCACAAGACTTGCTTCAAACTATTTTTATTACAAGAAAAAGACTCTTTTTAAGAAAAGAGGCTTTTTATAAAATAATCTTTTTGTTCTGAAAAACCTCTATTGAATATTTTAGAAAAAAAAATGTGCATATAAATACTCCTTGCATATAAATGATTCCTTTCTGATTCTGATTCCGCAACTTTAATTTAGACTTTCTTATTCGCCCCGATTCTATTAGCAATTTTGTCTTAAGGAATAACAAATGTGTATCAGACAAGAGTGTGGTGGGCCCCAAAGTAGGAGTGAAATTAATGAGCACGGGGCCATAAATCGGAGGTGTTTAAGAGATGAGTATTGATGTGTCGCGTTCTCAGCTCTTAACGCGTCTCGTACTTAAACGACGACGTATTCGCATTAAAGAAAGCAATTATCGAAAGTACACCACTTCGTTCTGTTCGTCACAAGCAGCACGAGAAGAGAGACCGATGAGGATTTTTCTCCTTCGTTCGTTCCTTCACAAGTAATTTCTTGCGCCTCTCTTGAAATTTATTCAAGTCGAAATATGCTAATTGAAAAGCGATATAATCGAGAGTCGCCCGTAATTTATTACAATCTACAATTACATACACTCACATTGGCCTGAAAAATATTGGATCATCATCGCACATCAGCAGCAGACACATTTTTGACTTTAATTGGGCATGGATACAGCGGATATTTGCATTATGCAGACGATTAGGCTTTTCCAAAAAAACGCGATATTTGTTGGATGCAGCAGATTTGTTAGATAATGAGATTTTGATAAACGAGATTTGGTAGATTAGTCAAACACCAAATTGGTATGTTTTTATTTGACAAACAGTGCGAAATGCACATATTTGCATAATAATTATAAAACAGATCAACATTTTTTTGCGTTTCTAAACTGATGCTTGCCGTTGTAAATCTTGTGTTTCTAAGTTGCACTTAAATTCAATGGAATTCTCGCTAAAAAATATTTGCGTATCTATTTGAACAGTTTGCCTTCATTATTTGCAATTATGGTGTGTG
>JARJDY010042311.1:0-14388 GCA_030264615.1 Cypha longicornis
ATTTTCATATACAGTGTGTCGCGCTTTTCGTTAGTACAACTTAATATCTTCGGAACCTCTCAAGATAAAAATCTGAGATTTTTATTTGAGGTAGAACCCTATGGGATCTATATCTGCTGCTACTGGTTTGCATCAAACTGTTAAGGCAAAGAAGCAGTGGTAGCTCGAAAATGCGATTTTTCCGTAATTTGCTTCACGACAGAGATATCAAAAAAAGTCAAAAAACAAAAATAATTTTAACTATTTTTTTAATGCGGTATGCAAAATTTTAAAAAAATATTCGAACTTCTTTATTTAGAAATTTTATACACTGTATATTTAACAAAGTTATTTACCGACCGATTTATTTTTAAATATACAGCATTATACATTGTTTTCAAATATCCTTCAGCTAGAATCGTACAGGACGTCAAAACTAGCATTTATATAGGTTGCACCCCAAGCATAATAGCTGTATGTCTAGTATATCTTAATACATGCTGCGTAACTTTTTTTCCAGCGGCCATATTGCTCTACTACTCGAACTATTTTTTGAGAGCAGCTAGAGTGCACGTCGTCTGACCTGAATCTTGTTCCCTATTGCCGTATTTCATTTGCAAAACCTGCCCCGGGAGAGAAAACTAGTGTAGTCGGCGCTACCCGAAAAGAAACCCTATGATAGCCGATTTCTAAATTCTTTAATTTAGAACGTCAAATTCAAGTTGTTCTGTTTGCTTTGCAACCATTCGGTTGCTCAATCCCTGGGGTCGGTTTTCCAAGTCGAATACGGTATATAATAGTAATTGTTGGTCGCTCCACTCCAGATCTGTCCAATCAACACTTTCCATCTGATCGAGTTCACTAACACTTGCTCATCTACCGATTAAAAAATAAATTATTAAATTCCCTTTTCCATGTGGCACTGTCAAGTCACTGTGCCGTCCCCACTTGGAATCTTTCTTTCAATACTACTCAGCTTGTAGTAAATAAAATCAAGCAAATTAAAGGTGCAAGATATTTTAGAAATTAGACTATATTTTTTTGAAAATATGATTTGAGTTCTGTTAATCGACGTTCAGACATGGCGAAAAACTTCGTTAAAACTTTGTTGCACTCGAGCATACCTGAAAAGCTTCGTTTCTGCAGGCAAGAATACATAGGAAAGTTATTCTCCTAGATCATATTGTAATTTTTTCTAATCATTACTTGAACCGACCTTTCCTTGGCCGAGTTGCGCAAAACTTTACATAACTTCTATGTTGACATGCAAAAATTTGAGCGAGAAGTGTACACAAAGAGTGGGCCTCTGTTGCCCATCCAGCTGTCTGGCCTATTTTTATTGTTCCTGGAGCTTAGATCTGATTGACATACATATTGCGCATATGCCAGTTTTAATGAATGCCAATCAAGCACATGAGCATAGTGTTGATACACTGTATGTTTCGGCGACAAAATTGGTTGACTCCATTGCGCGCGTCGTTTCTTGCACTCTTGTTCACGGACTGGGGTGCGTTCATAAAGTTAATGTGTGGTGGAGTGTTTTCAGGGGAGTGCGTCGCAATAGAGGGGATTGTGATATGTCAGAGTGACTTGGATAATAAACGATGAACATACGTAAGGCATACCAAAAACCATTTGACGAGGCGAATTTTTCAAAGCGCTGTTGACCAGATTTCGTTTAGAGCCGCCTATTTCTTTTCCTGGGAGCAAAGAAATGTACTTAAGTATATCTATAATTCTTTACTTAAACTAAGCGAAAATTCGCATCGACAAGTGGTTCTTTTTATTCGTTTGCGCTTCCAAACGTAAAGTTAAGGCACAACAAGTCTTGTATATGTAAATGCCTAATTCCGATTAGCCTTTTTTGCCGGCAAATTTAGGAGTATGATACGTATGTGACAAATTAAAGATACCTCCAACAAGACATTTCTCGACACGTGATATAAAAGGAGATCTGCGCATGCGGAACATATCTTGCCGCAAAAAAGGCACTGGGAAAAACGAGAACACAGCGCGCACTTGTAGCGTTCATTATGAGCGAATGTTTTATTGGTACCAAAAACACGAGAGAATATTATGAATGACTATGTGTGCTACAAAGTCACACAAGACGTTTTAGGTGGACATTCTGAACGCATCCCTGCTAATATCGTAAGTTGTCGCTACTTCGCAGCTGACGCTTGGCTGACGCATTAAAGTTTTTAAATGTTTTAATGAAAGTTTTTTAATCTTGAAAATATCTAAGATAGTAGGGTTGAAGTTATGAATTTACTGAAGGTTGTTCGTATTTTGACGCTTGAGACGGAGTGAGTTAGAGGATTTTGATTAACGGCGCGCGCACCAGCTTCCTGGGAAAGTGATCACTCAGCAAAGTGGCAAAGTCGATGTCAACGGGTGCGCGCGCAATCTTCATATTTTAAGAAGGTAAATTATGATTGTTCCAAAGTTTTAACAAAAAAACTCTAACAACAACGTTGGAGGAAACGGATGCGCGCGCAGCCCATCATTTTAGGAAGGTTCTATTGCCACAAAGCATACTTGGATATATTTATTTCCGTGCAGCAATTATCAAGTAAATTACGCATCCCAAATTCTAAAATACCATTTTTCTCCGCGTATGATTTAAACTATCCCTTAAAACAGCATTGGTTCTTCTTGCACGCATTAGCAGCAATCATATTAAGGTAAACTAGAATAGACCATGATAAATGTGGCAAAAATGTCTCAATTCGAAATTGCACATAGAAGCAGAGCTCAGAACCACAGTTGCGCGTACACGAGTGTCTGCAGCCTTATAATCATATCCATAAACTAATAAAAGGTACGTTCGATTATTCGTTATAGAACTGGAGTGGAGTAGGAACGTGGCTGGGTCAGAACTTTCCGAGTTTTCCGAGTATGTACTAACCGAGCGCATAGGGAGACAGTTTTCGTTTCCATTTTTGAGTGACTCCTCCTGATCTCTTCATTAATTTTCCAATTAAATGTAGCAGCGTTTATTTTGGACAACAGAAAATATGATTAATAGAAAAAGTGTTGCCTTGTTGGCCATTGCCAACTACAGCAAGCAAGCAAATGTTTTAGGGTATACCATTAGGTTAAGCAGCATGAGCAACCTACATTAGAGCTCGGTCTCTAGATAAATTTTAACAGGAAACGCATTACGCATGTACACTCCATAAGTCCCACCTCGTGGAGGTTGGCTCAAATGTAGGTTGCGCATGCTGTGTAACCTAATGGTACACCCTAAAACATTTGCGTGCTTGCTATATTTGGCAATGGCCAACGAAGCTCCTCCTCCTCCTCCTCCACGGGGTAGGACTTTCAACCTCACTCTTTAACTCTTTTGACTCCGACTCCGTTATAAACGAACGATGAAAAGATTCACTCCTCCCGATTATCCGAACGTACCTATAATATACTTGACCCAGCCCTTTTTTAATCTTCATAGGTTGAACGAAAAGTAGAGCTTTTTATCCAAACTTTTTAGGTTAAGTTAAATAACTTTAAAATAATTAAATTAATGGATAAAGGGAGAGCTAGGAAAGTTCGAAGCTGAGGAAAACTTGTAAGCAATCTGAAGAATAGAAATATGTGAAAGTAATATCTAAGGTGCGGTATTTGTCCGATTTCTATCCAAGAAACCGATCAAATTAGCAATCAAGCAAAGTTGCAGGGAGCGGGCGCAGGTGCAGTTCAGGGGATTGGGGTATGAGGTATTTTTTCTTGCTCCCTGGTATTAAATGGTTCTTACAATACCAAAGTTGGTGAAAATGATTACGCGCACATTCAAGGTTACATTGCAACACTACATTACATTACCATAATACTTGCGTATATTTATTTCATCAAAGTTATATAAATGCATAATCTATCACCTAAATCTATTCTAAAAGAGTACTTGACGCCACGCATTAATCGCAATAATCAAAAAGCGAGACAAACTTACATTGTAATAGCGAATTCGGAAGGGTTTGTCGATAACTGCCTTTCAGAGCGAGCAATTTTCATGTTCGCTTGGGCTACTCCTCAATTCCCGAGCGATAGTAGCGCGGAGCATATTTTCAGCTGTCGGATCTTGACCTATTTGAGTTCGCTCTCAGAGCAGACCATCCGAATTCGATGTAAATATTGCTCAATGCAAATGAAACTTTCGGAAACATAAAAACAATTAGCAAGTGATAAAGCGAATGATAAAGACTATTGAGTAATCGACAAATGTTTCAACAAACACATTCAGCGCTCGGCGTGCAAATGGACTGTTATTGGAGTTGGAAAACGTGCGTAAGCATACTCTCTAGGATGCTCATTCCTGTTTTAGTCATCGACCATCACGAGCTGTGGATGTGAAACAAATACACTAAGAAATATCGGTACCCTTGGTAAGTGTGCGTTCCTATTGCCGCTTATTCCTATCGACTGCTAACTTCGCGCGTCAGGTGAAAAAGCGCTAAAGGACTTTTCGTCTCAGAATTTCAACCCCTATCTATGGCTCTTCCAAAATAACGACTATTGAGACACCCTGCATATATTGGATAGATATAGATATTTGACGAAGTTATTTACAGTCCGATTTTTCGCGATTCACAATGTTTTTCAACTAGCGTTGCACAGGTTGACGATACTTGCGTTTATACAGGGTTTATTTTAACAATTTGTACTTTCTACCGTCTTAAAAAACCCTGAATGATTTTAAAGATCTCAAAAAATTAGTCCTTAAACGAATGTTAAGGGTGACCAAAATATCAAGGGTGATGTTCAATCAACGCCAATTCACGGGACCGCTGTCCATCTATAGAGAATTGTCGCGAATAAGCCGCTCTTTTTTCAAATGATCAAAAATAAACAATAGACAGGGTGCTGCGCAATAAATACTCAGCCTCTGTTTATATTTTACAAAGGTATCTACACCTAGATTCTATTAAGTGAAAGGGTTTATGAATGCGTGGTTGACCAAATTGCGTCTGTAGGACCGAGAACAAAGCTCAAGAGAAGAACGAAGAGACTTTGTTGTTTAGAATTTGATCTAGTAACTTTTGGGCGTTAACTTACCTGCGCGGCCGTGCTTTCACTTATAAGAATCGGGAGGTACCGTCCGATTGCTTGATGAGAGTTGCGATTATACAGGGTGTATCTTAACAATTTGAACAATAATTTTTTCTACTAAAACAATTTTTATGAATTCAAACGTATATTTATTTTTTGCGTAGCAAATTTTGTCGTGTCACTAGTTATATTTATGCTAGTTCAAATTGTATCCACTTTGAGTTAAACGAATGTCAGCTTTTGCTTTTTGATATTAACAAGCTAATATTAATTGCAGTTGTGATATACTCCAAAAAAGTTGGATTTCCTCACACTACTAGGTATATTGATACCTGAATTTTTATTGTAATTTGTGTTTAATATTACTCAGTGCCTTAGGACGCTTTGAAGTAAAACTGGCCAGCAGTTTTACTACAATAATACACTTTTTTAGATAATAAATGCTTGTATTTCAGGTTTACTTGCTTAGGTGAATGCCAAATATGAATTGAAATTTCCAGGTTGAACAATATAAGTACACAGCGCGTCTTCTACTTGACATAAAGGATTTTTATCACGAATTGAAAACGATATTTGGTACAAAAAATGTATTCTGAATTTTTGCGATATTATACTCATTATATACAGCGTGTCGCGCTTTTCGTTAGTACAGCTTAATATCTTCGGAACCTCCCAAGATTAAAATCTGGCTTGCTTAAAACTGTTAAGGCAAAGAAGCGGTGGTGGCTCGAAAATGCGATTTTTCTATATTTTGCTTTGCGACTGAGATATTAAAAAAAGCTGAAGAACAAAAAAATGATTAATTATTTTTAATGTGGTATGCAAAATTTCAAAAAAATATTCGAGCTTTTACATTTCGAATTTTTTAAATTGTTTTTGCACTTTTTGCAATATTATTTAATAAATCGCTACTTTTAAATATTGTAACTATGGATATAAATGCATTTTAATTATAGTCACAATTACCAATATTACAATTGAGCGGTTTATTAAAGAATGTTTCAGAAAGTTCAAAAACAATTGAAAAAGTTCTAAATTGAAAAGCTCGAATATATTTTAAAATTCCGCTTACCGCATTAAAAAAATAATTTAAATTATTTTTGTTTTCGACTGTTTTTGATACCTCTGTCGCGAAGTAAATTACGGAAAAATCGCATTTTCGAGCCACCACTGCTTCTTTGCCTTGTCAGTTTCAAGCAAGCCAATAGTAACAGATGAAGAACCCATTAGGTTCTACCTCAAATAAAAATCTTACTTTCTTATTTGTAGTAAAATTAATGGCATTTTTATTTGGTTTCTTTGGAAATAAAATATAAAATTTTAATGCTCTGATATGTTTTAAGTTAATTTCAATGAAATGATTTATACTAAATTCAATTCCATTGTAACCAAAGTAAAATGCAAAAATCACCAGCGAACATCTGCTTGATCAGTAATTGCACTTCAGAGGGCATTAAATCGAAAAAAGGCATGATATCTAAAAAACTCTGAATAAACTTTTCGTTCCCAATGCCGATCTTGATGCTCGCTAAAAGCACTTCTTATCATGTGCAGGACATGCTGAGTAAAATAGAACATAATAATAATTGGTATTGTAGTGAATAATATCGACTTTTTAAAATATGTAAAACTATTACATAAAAAAAAACGTTGAATTTAAGACCTGTCGTGGATTATAGTTAAATTAGGAACGTTGTGTGATGGCTTAATCAGGCGAGACGAAGTAACAGTTGTAAATTGTTCTTTATTGCTTACGTTTCGACAAACATTTTGTCTTCATCAGAGCTTAAAATGATAAAATACCAACATTAAGAGGGTCAAAATTATACGCTTTAGCATCCCAACAAAAATTTATACAATGTCAAATGAATGGAGCAGTTGAACATATTAATTGTGCAGTAAACTTGAAAAATTCTACAGAGAGTCCATGTGTCATATAGAGAATAAATTTTTCTAACTTTAATTAGCAGAGCTTGATTTGAAATATAACTAAATCAACATAATTTTGCACAGATTAATTAAATACTGAGGAAATATAAATCTTACCAACTTACTAAGAGGGTCCAGTACGTGTTTTAACTTTTCGCAATCGAATGGAGTAAGGAAATTAACCAATGTTGAAGCATTACAAGTCGATATTTGTAAAAACCATGTGTTGATTGAAGCAAGTAATAATGTATGATCAAGAACCAACAGTTAAGTAAGGGATTTTTTATAGATAAACCATAGTGTGAAAAATTAACCTATTGACCAAGGAAATTGGTGAAAAATATATGCAAAAACTTGTAATTGAATTTAACAGAATAATGCAGAGCCAACAATTAATAATAGGAGAAACTTGATGCCTATTGTTTATCTTAAATTCTAATTCTTAAAAAACTATAATTTTTAAAACATGTGAATGCCGAGTTTTAACCTACACAGCATTTAAAGCGTGACTGACTTAGACGGTGAGGAAAAAGCGAGTGAGGAATGAACTAATGAAACTAGACTTAAAGCATATGACCTTGCTAAAGATGTCAATATGCAGTCATACGCAATACTGAGGTTGTCAGTATCATTTCTATCATTGACCAATTTGTTCTTAAGAACACGGATATTTAACATTTCTGAAAACAGTCTCTTTTGGTAAATAGGTTCATAATCAACTAATTTAACGTTGTCAAAATCAAAATGATGTTGTAAATCACGGACATGTCTACTAAGTGCTGAAAGGTTGGTCCTTTCTAAATTTACTGGTTTGCAACTATATATGTGTATTTTTGTTCTCTGCACTAAGTACTGTTTAGTTTAGCCAATATAGGATCAATCACAGTCTTTACATGGAGTAGAATAAACAATGCAACTTTTCTGTGAATTTGGAGTGGTATCTTTTAAATTTGAGAATAGACAACTGGTACTGAAGATATGATAATAAACTAATTTACCTTTTTCTGAACCGAATACTTTGTTAATTTTTATAGAAATTTGTGGAAACCAAGGCATTTTAATGTATGTGACTACCGGAGCGTTTTCTGGCACCTGTACACCAACCAAGTCTACAGCCAATGCAAAGTTGTTATTGTTTCTGTGCTTTTGGTACATCTCACCTACATATCTATCCACGAACGAAATTTGATAATTATTGGATCTAAACAAACTTTTATTTATTCAAATTACTATGGTGAAATTTACTATGACTTAATAAAATAATCTTCTTAATTATTTTGCTAATTATATTCTTCTTTATAGTGACAGAATGTGCGGATCTGAAATTAATAGTTCTATCTGAGGAAATCGGCTTTTTGTAAATATTTGTAATTATTGTATTCAGACTTCTTTGTACTAGTAAATCCAAAAATGCCTTTGCCTGATTGCTATCTTCCAACTCTGTGGTGAATTTTAAATTACTATGATAACTATTGAAACAATGTAAAATACTATCCAATTTGTTCGCTGGATCACAGATGAGCGTGTCATCCACATACAGTGTGTCGGGCTTTTCGTTAGTACAGCTTAATATCATCGGAACCTCTTAAGATAAAAATTTGAGATTTTTATTTAAGCTAGAACCCAATGGGATCCATATCTGCTGCTATTGGCTTGCTTCAAACTGTTAAGGCAAAGAAGCAGTGGTGGCTCGAAAATTCAATTTTTCCATATTTTGCTTCGCGACAGAGATATCAAAAAAGTCGAAGAACAAAAATATTTTTAATTATTTTTTTAATGCGGTATGCGAAATTTCACCAAAATATTCGAGCATTTACTTTCATAATTTTTTCAATTGTTTTTGAACTTTTTGAAATCATCTTTAATAAACTGGCAAATTATAGTATTGGAAATTGTGACAATAATTAAAATGCATTTATTTCCATGGTTACAATGTTGAAAAGGAGCGATTTATTAAAAAATATAACAAAAAGTTCAAAAACAATTGAAAAAATTCAAAATAAATACCTCGAATATCTTTTTGAAATTTTGCAAACCGCATTAAAAAAAGAATTAAAAATTTTATTGTTCTTCGACTTTTTTTGATATCTCTGTCGCGAAGCAAAATATGGATAAATCGCATTTTCGAGCCACCACTGCTTCTTTGCCTTAACAGTTTGAAGCAAGCCAATAGCAACAGATATAGATCCCACTGGGTTCTACTCTAAATAAAAATCTCAGATTTTTACCTTAAGAGGGTACAAAGATATTAAGCTGCACTAACGAAAAGCGCGACACACTGCAGATGTAAAGAAAAGGTAAACTGAAGTCAAGATTATCTGTTATATATTGGGCCAAATCATTCATGAATAATGCAGCTAAAATCGGATTAATGCATGCTCCCATTGGAGTTTCCTTAATCTGAAGATAATATTAACCATCAATGGCAAATAACTTGTACTTAAACACAGAGAAATGCAATCAATGAATAGTTCCTTTTTAATTGTAGCATGAAGGCTGATTTTATGAGAATATTTGTATATTAACTCAATAACCAATGTTTTGGGTATGTTGGTAAACAAAGAGGCAACATCGAAAGAAATTAATATATCCCCATTTGGGATGTTTATTTGTTTCAATTTACTGACAACTTAATAAGAGTTTTTAACCGTGAATTTAAATTCGCTTGTTAAATTACTTAGAATTGAGCTAAAATATTTAGATATAACATAATTAGGTGTATTAAGGCAGCTGACAATAGGTCTGAACGGACGGTTATTTTTATGTACTTTGGGTAAGCCGAGGAGTTTCGGTGATATACAAACTTTGTTGAGCAAAAAATTATACTGTGAATTTTCAATGAATTTACCTTCTAAAATTTTCTTAGCGAGTGCACTGTTCTGTTTCATAAATATGTCAGTAGGATATTTCTTTAATAACTTGTAATACTTCACATCGCCAACCAAAATATTCATCTTATCATAGTATTCGACTTTAGATATTACAACTTTGGAGTTACCTTTATCAGCTCTAACGATTAAGAGATCGTTGTGATTATTGTGATTGTCAATAGGTTAATTTTTCGCATTATGGATTATCTATAAAAAATCTTTTACTAAACTGTTGGATCTTGTTCATACATCATTACTTGCTTCAATTAACACATTGTTTTTACAAATATCTACTTGTAATTCTTCAACATTGGTTAATTTCCTTGCTCCATTCGATTGCGAAATGTTAAAACACGTACTGGACCCTCTTAGTAAATTGGTAAGATTTATATTCTCTCTGTATTTAATTAATCTGTGCAAAATTATGTTGATTTAGTTATATTTCAAATTAAGTTCTGCTTATTTAAGTTAAAAAAAATTAATCTCTCTATAACACATGGACTCTCAGTAGAATTTTTCAAGTTTACTGCACAATTAATATGTTCAACTACTCCATTTATTTGACATTGTATAAGTTCTAGGTAAGAATTTATGTTGTGATGCTAAAGCGTATAATTTTGACCCAGTTAATGTTTGTATTTTATCATTTTTAACTCTGATGAAGACAAAATTTTGACGAAACGTAAGCAATAAAGAACAATTTACAACTGTTACTTCATCTCGCCTGATTAAGTCATTACACAACGTTCCTAATTTAACTATTTTACATATGTTATTCATATACATTGTATTACATTTTGTTCATATGTTTATTTATTTTTTATGTATTAATTTTTATTTTCTTAAAATTTACATGTGTATAACAAGAAGATTTTTTTAAATTTATTGTCACTCCTTAAAAGTCTGCAAATTTAATATTGTCGATATTATTTACTACAATACCAATTATCATTTTAAAACAGGCAATCCAAGAATCCGATTTTAATATAATACTATTATTATAAATATTCAACTGAAAATAATTTATACGCTTCACATTTTCCAGGTTTGCTGACATGGTTTACGTAAGTACCGAAAAGATCCAGTTAATGCACTATGTCGCACTCGAAGTTATGCAGAATTTGCATCGTTACGGTGATATTGAAGTTTCCGAACATGCAATAAATATCATGGGACATATTATACTACTTTTGATGACACCCGATAATGAAAATAAATTTGCACATATATTTTTTAAGGGTTATGACCCTCAGGCAAATAGTTACAAGTTTGTGCCAGATAGTCGAATTTTGCAAATAGAAATGGTTTTAAAAAAGCTTCTCGCCGGAGACATTAGCAATATTGAAAGGAATGATAAAAATGAAATAGTTATTCACTCAAACAATGAAGATGCAAGACTGGACTACTTACTAAGTTCATTAAATCTAATTAAAGAAATTACTAAGCATATATTACTGACTAACCTATGCTAGTAAACGATTTATTCTCAGTTTGTCAAAGAATTATAAATTTTTAAATCCCAATTTACTATGAATATATCTTATACAATAATTCTTATCTTATTAACGTTGACTTTAAAATCAACATGTGACATATGTTGACATTTCCACAACCGAATGAGCAAATTGCGTAGTAAATATTGAAAAATCTTAATTTAATATGAAAAACAGACTCTTGTCTGCCGACGTAGTGATAATTGTTAATTGACTGAAATATTTTGCCAATGGAAAATCTTTTTTTTTCTTGGTTGACGCTAAAGTAATTAGTTTATTAGCATTTTTATTTTCTCGCTAGGGGTACTTGCAACTACCGAGAAAACTTATCTGAGTGTAATCCATAAGGGTTTTCAGCTGGGTGTTGCCTGACACTTCGAAATCCTTTACTGATGCGAAAAAACCATATAAGTATTATTACGTACTCGCATGGGGGCTCTTAATTATAGGTAATTTTATTCAAAACCCGTGCATTATAACTAAAGAAATAAAATGGAAATATTAAAAGAAAAAGCTTAGCTTATCACTTATTGTTCTTAGTACACATTACATTCGTTGAACACGTCACGGAATGCGAAGAAAAAGCATATTGGTAGGTCATGAACCAAATTGAAAATTGTGCACTAATCATGTTATTCATAGCTTATAGCGAGGCAATGATATTACTTCATGTTCGGTGTGACGTTGTCGGCGATCGTTTAGCTTGTCAATTAAAGTGTTGTGAAGGTAATGTGTAGTAGATAGAGTAGGGAGTACTAATTAGTACATAGAAAGTATGCTTATTAGAATTTTGAATGTAATATTCGTTACTTTCAATAAATCAATACTCACCCAGTATCTGTGTATTGTCTCGTCATTACATAGTGATCCTGCCAAAGTAACTTCGGCAACTAAATGATTTATATGAAAAAAAAGTTCGAATTAGTGAGTTGTGAACTTGGGAGGGCAGCTATAGTAAAAACTCCTGTACAAGCAGGCGACACAGTAGCATCAGGCAAATAAGCTGCAATACCGTGCGATTCATTATCAAGTATCATAATATTAGTGGAAGTAGTCGCTCAAATTATTGTGTGTAATAAGTGTTACAAACGGACCGATTGAAGATTCATAAAGAAGATCAGTCACATCGACATCATGCCAAATTGCATCGTTCTTTACCATCATCATCATGGCGTATATCGCCATCCTTCGTCACCATAGTCAACGATTTCGATGTTAATGGATAATATAAACTTTGAAACTAATTTTTTTATTATACTTTGCAATGGGTCATCAATGTTGGTAAATTTGAGTCGACCATTTATGCGAATTAATCAAGGTTAGTACAGCTAGTCCCAGCGTAACATAAATAAATAAAAGAATATTAAATTGTTGTTACTTAACCCACTCACTTATTATGATGCCATAGGATTTGGCCGATTGAGTTATTAAAATGAAACTACATGGAGCAATTATCAATATGATATTAAAAATAAAGGAAAACAAAAGGCTTTTTAGCCAAAGTTGGTAAGCTGCAAGTATATAAATAATTATAATAGGGCTAAGAAAGGACGAGAAAGCTGAAACTACTTTCTAAGGACGTTCGTTAGGATAATTTATATACAACCTAGGTAACCGATATAAAATTGTATTTAAGGGGGAATTTTTCCCGAGTAAATTTTTGTTTAAAAAGACTAAATATCAAAAATAGTTAAAAATCAACGGATAAAGCTAGAACTCTATTTTTTTTAGGAAATTAATCAGTATTTAATCCTTCATGTCGAAACGTGTATTTTTTCGGAAAATATAGTAATGAAGATATCAATATATACGATTAAAATTGTTAAACATTGTTTAATCAAAAAATAAAATTTATTAAATATATTTTCTTAAAAATCACGCGTTTTGACATGAAGGAATAAACACTGATTAATTTTCAGAAAAAATTGGAACTCTAGCTTTATTCGTTGATTTTTAACTTTTTTTGAAGTTTGGGTTTTTTGAGCTATCAAAAAACATAATATTCTCCGAGCAGCCTACATAAATCTGAAGAAATCTGGGAAATCAGCAATTTTTGAGTTCCCCAGTTTGCAAAAAGGTGGCATTACTTAACAATGACACAGCAGCCAGATGTCGGACGCTTAGATCTACTGATCCTACTGACCTAGGTTCAATAATGGAAACATGTATGTGTACATTGAACTTCTAGAGGTTATTTTGGGTATCTTTCATTGTTTCAATTATCTGTTTTGAAAGCATTTTATAAGTAACCCCAAATAAAATTTTTATTAAAACAATTATTAAGAAATGGGAAGCAAATGAAGAAGTCTGTATGCTAGATAAAGAAGGACGACATTTGGAAAAATGTATAACAAATTTACATGGCCTCCAAGTGCATATGTTAGCTTTATAAATAATTTAAGTAAAAACACAAATGCCCGAAAAAAGGGAAAGCTATCTACCTGCTATTGACACAGAATTTAATGAAGTTGCGAAACGAAATGTGGAGGAACCTTCGTGCTTAGATCGATGAGATCTTCACGGAGAATACGAAAAAATAATCATTAATTGTGTTTAGAGACAGTCTACTGAAATGAAGCCAGTAGCTGTACCGGGTAGAACAAACTTAAGTTCCTGGGACTTGGTTAACCGGCTACTGCCGCAAAAACGTTCCGGGAGATGAGCTATCACAAGTATTACACGGAGAAAAAAAATGACAGGTTCGAAGTGTGACACTTGTAATAGAAATTTTGAAATCTGTACTAAGGTTCCTAAAGATTCTAATTTGAACAAGCTTGGTGTATAGGTATGGAAACAATTCTTCAACAAATATATACTGCCGCACTAAAGAGCTTTTTGCGGCTATAGAAATGCCATATTTATCAACTAAATTGTTATTATTCATTATTAGACTGCATTCGTAGTGACGTGGAATCTGTTTTTTTAGTGATATTGAAAAATTCAGTTCTATTGCACGGAAATATAGAAAATAACGAAATCACTGATAATGGTATACCATGGATATGAGTACTATTCGATGACGATTAGTATGTGTGATCGTATGCGCCCACTCCCTATAATAGTCAGAAATA